>JAVQKC010020866.1:0-42000 GCA_036025475.1 Philypnodon macrostomus | reverse complement strand
ATATATATATATATATATATATACTGTACGTATATCATTTACTCTAAAGAACAATTCACATTTCAGTTTTTTTGTTCCTTTGCAAATTATCTTTTGTTTTGGCGACAATATCAATATTTTTTTTTCTGGTGAAACACACACATCAGCGAGGTTGTTTTGTTTCTGTAAGCACTATGGAGTTTGACTGTGAAACACCCCCTGTCACCAGCACTACCAGCCTGGAGGGAGCTATTGATTGGCCCTGACAGAACCAATTACATTCAGTGACAGATAAAGACATGGAGTCGTCCACTGGGAGGAGGCAATGCCAAAACAAGAGCAAGAGAAATAAAAATAAAAGACAAATATATCTATGACTGTGTGTGGCACTGACATTGGTGACTTTCTTTTATGGTATAACATTCCTATCTAAATTTTGATTCAGTATTTAGTATTCAACACATCTTCTCAGCCCTTAAAGCTGTAGTGCAGTGGTTTCCTAAAAAAAAAAAAAAATGCTAAAAATAAAAAGTGATTAATACTACTATCTGACCCTGTTCTAAGATGTAAAGTAGATAGTCTGTCGAGGCTATGGGAGGGACTAAAGTAAAACTCGACTACAACTGGTCAAAGTAGTAACCCACAGAGTCTGTTTTGATGTTGCTAGAGGAATTAAAGTAAAATTATAATTATGACAGATACCTACTTTACATCATATAACAGGGTAAGATAAGCATTTCTAAAAGAAAATAATAATAGGAAACTTCTGGACTACACCTTTAATAAAATGAGTAATGTTTAAAGCACTAAGCAAACAAGCTTCAGTCAAAATCACATATTCACTTGCATTTTGATTCTTCTTTATTTGTAGGGTTTATGACTACCAGCGAGTTCCAGCATCCTTGTCCCCTGTGCCACTGGGAGCCGGTCTGGCCAAGCGCCCCCGCTCCTCCTGCTATTCCTCCAGGTACAGACACAGTCGAGAAAGAGGTCACTCCAAATGCTCCAGAGCACAGTCTTCAAGTTCAAATAGCACCATATGTAAGTGCTCCATGTAGGACAGTTAGCCCACGTGTCCAGATGTCCAGAAATAGTATTATCCTAACATGTTTTATTGTTCTTTAGTGGGCATGGACGAGCTGCAGGTGATTAAGAAGGAGCTGACTCTGATAAAGACACAGGTCGATGGGCTCCTGGACAGTCTGGACAGGATGGACACACACAAGACTGAGCAGAGTGGTGAGTCTGACAGTCATTCAGACACACCAGGCTCATGGATAAAGGACTGGTTGATAAAAGATTCTGATTCACTTTAGCCATCACAACCCAGTGTGCTTAAGCAAGCCATTTGAAACCAACTTATTAAAATAATTATATTAATTTATAAATTAAATTGTTGACCAACACACTCGCTAAACATCTTGATGTTGCTGCCCTCTTGTGGAGATAAAGTGAAGCTATTTGATGTTTTTATATGCCTTACTTAATTGTTGCAGATGCTTTGAAGCTTCACATTAAGTAAACTTTAATAACAACCAAAACCTAAAACTCGCTTTTTGTTCATCATCTTATGTAGAATCACATACAGTTTCATCCCTGCTCTGTGCTTATTTCATTCATCATGCATCAAGTTGTTTCTCCGAAACTCTGTGGCACATCTGTTGTGTGCTCTGTGCAGGGTCTCCCCTGAGAGGCGACAGTCCAGCTGGATCTCAGTACAGTCCATCAGACAGCAGCCCGGAGCACTCCTGCTCCTCACTGTCCCCACCTAACTACCGCCATCGAATTCACAGGAAAAGTCCTGAGATGGAGCCAACTGACCACCACTCAGTAAATCAAGCTTTTTAACACTCTTATTTATCCAACATCTGACTTCTAAACCACATGAAAATGTAGTAAAGCCCACCCAAACATATCTACTGCTAAACCATTGCCTTTATTTTACCTTGTCATTTAGAGTTTGTGTTATGACTAAATGGCTCTATTTCTCCTGCCAGATGTCCCAGGTGATTAACCACAACTCTGAAGAAGAAATATGAGGAAGAAACATGAGAAGCTGTACAGTGGAGGACTAAGAAGTGTCAAGCACTGAGGACTGGGAACTATCAGAGACATTTCTTTGTGTAGCATCAAAGACAATATTACAATCTACTGAACATGCACTCAACCAGGACATCTGTCCCCTCGATAACTGTAACTGGTATTTTTGTTACTGTGCACCATATTATCATGCATTAAATATTTAGTATCAGTGAATTTTCTCAGTGCCAAACTACGATCAATTTACAATCTAATGCAATTATTGTATGAGTTGGCATAATAACCCATTATTAAAAAGGAAACTGTAATTTTCTGTACATATAACGTCATGCAGTTTCAACAAAAGTGATCTTGTCATCTTCATATCCTCCATGAACAGTCTAGCACGTTCAATAATTCACAAATACGAGTCTAATCGGTTGGAAAACTGAAGACCACGTTTAAACCAGTCTGCCAAACAAACTGTTAAAAAGTAAACAAAGCTATCAAAGCTAATGCATCTAGCCAACCACCTATGAGTTACATAAGAACCAGCAGTATAATTGGAAAAACCGGATTGAGGGAGTGCATGAGGAGCCAATCACATTGTACTTTTGTTTGAACATTTGAACACACCCACAACAGTCTGTGAAGAAAGGTACTCAGTTTAGAGACACATTTGAAAGCAATTTCTCAAAGACGGTATGTAATTACTTTTTGGCTAACTGAATTGTGACTGTTGAATCCCTTTATATCATGAATAAATAATGTTAGGTCTCCTTCACTTTGTATATGGCACATGATTACGATCAGGCCAATGTGTAATATTGTGTATTAATGTAAAGCTAATTGTAATGTTTCATGTTTCTGTTTTGTTCTTTAGTCAAGCTAAGTGAAAATGCTCATTGTATCTGTAGTAAAAGTATTTTCATATTGACTACAAATGCCTTTACCACACGTCTTTATTAAAAACATACACGTAATGAATTACCTTATATTTCTACATATGTTTCTGCACTAGCTTTAGCCCAAGGGCAGCTGTTTGGTCAAGTTCAAAGTGCAGATAATAGACTGTGACGGAGCACAGTCATCTACTGTTGACACTAAAATAAGTCTGTCAAGGACCCCATATGAAAGCTTACAAAATGTCATGTGGTGAGTAACAGCAATGTGAAATTGAAATAGATCCACCAGTTCAGTTTGGAGTTTCCAGATCAATGAGTGCTCAAAGACTGCAGAAAATCAAAGGACACATTTTGCCTGACCACAAGGTAAGCTGCTTCTACCTCACATTCACGATCAAACAAACATGACAAACTGTGACACTCATTTTAGCATTTTATCAATAAAGTCAAAAGAAGTCAACCAAATGTAGATGAGGTTATCTGAACTGTAGGTATACTGAAGTAGGCTATAAGTAGTAAAAGTGTATTCATTTATACAACGTCATATTATGAACAAAAGAGGCATTCTGCTGTATTCCAAAATGCTTCAATATTTCAAAATATAGTTGTATAATAAATATGGTTATGTAATACATATTATCGATCTTCAGATCACACTAATGGAAGATCCAGTGAGTCCCTTATCAACACATGTGCTCAACACAGCCAAAGGGGTCCCTGGTGCAAATGTGGCCCTCAGCCTCTTTCGACAAGAGCCTATATCGGCATCTTGGGGTCTAATTACAACTGGGTAAAACTTTAGAAAACTATTATTTTACTAGTTGATTTTATATTTATAAAATGCATATTTCAATAGAATTACAAATACAGATGGCCGCTGCCCTGGACTCATAACAAAGGAAACATTCATATCTGGTGTGTATAAATTACGATTTGAGACACAGCAGTATTTCGACAGTATGGGAGAGACATCCTTTTACCCTTATGTTGAGGTACAGTGTTTTTTTAATTGTTTTTCTTTTTTACATCTGTGTGTGTGTGCTTGTGTGTGTGTGTGTGTGTGTGTCGCTTAACACGCATGTATTTATTTGTTTTGCAGATTGTCTTTACTATAAGAGACCCTGGGCAGAAGTACCACATCCCACTGTTGATGAGTTGTTTCTCCTACAGCACATACAGAGGAAGCTGAAGATTTGAAGAAGTAATTTTCTTGACAGGATGTTTGAGTCAACTAAAATTAAAATATTAAACAGGTTATTATGAGCATCACATTGTGCAGATATATATCTTAACTAGAAAGCCTTTGGAGAGTGCAGATCTATGCCTGAAGAAAGAAAAGTTATTAAAATCATTAAAATAATGTCAATATAATCAATAAAACAATGTAATTTGGCAAGAAGCTGAAAAGGTAGAAACTTGGAATTGAAGATGTTGCAGTACATGTCCACGAGATGGCGCCAAAGATGAGTTAATTAAACAGGCTCAGACGTCTGTCCCATTCTAGTGAATAAGAAATTCTTTGAAAAATTCTGCATTCAGATGGTGATCCGGATCAGTCTCAAAATCGAATCACTTCTTACTAGTGTCATTCCGGAACTAAATGTTTGATGTTGTTCATAAATAAAGCCATGATGACTCTAACGCTCGGTGCTCGGTTGTTTTCTGGTTTGCTCAGGCTCACTATTTCCATTTCAGCTACTCTCCCCTGAGCTCATCTGGGCCTTGCCTTCAATGCGAGTTGTGTGTATAATTACAAGCTTTACAGTGCCAGTGTACAGTTGACTTTATTCTCAAAGAAATAATGGCTGACGAAGAATTAGAGGCAATTAGACGGCAGCGAATGGCGGAGCTTCAAGCGAAACATGGGGTGAGCAATTTAACATGAGCCTGAAACGTGTCCACCCTATAAGGATAGCCCAGTGTGCTAAAGCTAGCTGCCTGCCAGCTATTGTTGCTAAAACAGACTGCAACTGTCTTAATGCTAAGTAAATGAGCCTGGTCTCCTGGGATATATCATTGAAGTGGGATGAGTAAGCATTCATATATGTAAAGTTGGCATTGGTCTAATGCGCACGCCCCTCTCATTTAGCTAGAACACATGTTGTGATTATAAGAAGAGTTTTTATGTTCGTTTTTTTCATGGGTACATATGTATAGGATCATGTATGATTTTCCAATAAACTAGGACCCCCATATTTCTCATATTGTGAGTTAAACCCTGTTAGTAGTTTAATATAGCTCTTCCAAACTACAGCATATAAAGCATATAGCCTGCATTTTACATGTATAGGCATACAATTTATTATTGTGCTGAATGCCCAATATGCATGGATTTTAAGAAAGTGCATTAAATACATCAAAACATAAACGTAATGTATTTTTCAGGATGGATCAAACAACCAACAGGGAGAAGAGGCTAAACAGAGGTATGGCATTAGCACTGTGCCATCATCATTATAATAATATTCATTTTGTTTGGGTGAATTAGTGAATGCCTTTTTTTTATTATTGCAGAGAAGCTGACATGAGAAATTCTATATTGGCTCAAGTCCTTGACCAGTCTGCTCGTGCCAGATGTAAGACGTATGCTTTCAATTTTCAATTTCCCCAAAAATATAGAACATATTTTGGCATTATGTGTTTTTTCTTCAGTGAGTAACCTAGCTTTAGTAAAGCCGGAGAAAGCCAATGCCGTTGAGAACTATCTAATAAAGATGGCTCGATTTGGGCAGTTAGGAGGAAAGGTGAGGTGGCCTATAATTACTGACTAGGGCTGTTTTTATTTGCATCTTAGTTGTATAATGTTTTTTTCCACTTTGCAGATTTCAGAGTCTGGTTTAATTGAGATTTTAGAAAAAGTCAGTCAGCAAACAGAGAAAAAGACAACGGTCAAAGTAAGTTCATTTGTGTATTTGATTCTGTTTAGTTGCATCTATGGACTCTATGAAAACTGTTTACTTTTCAGTTCAACAGACGACGAGTGGTGGACTCAGATGATGATGAGGAAGATTACTAACTGTTAACCCTGGATTAAGCAAAAACGTTGGATAAAGATGTGTTTTGCTGGGACTCTTGGCAGCATTTTGGAGCATTTTGTTTTTGTTAGTTCCTTTGATGCTAGCCTTTGTATGTTACTGGAACATGCCACCAACAGCAGAAAAGGTTCTTCTACACGAGTGACGTGGTAGATACATTTTCAAGGCAGTCTTTTCAACTTTCAGTGGGTTTGCACTGAAGCTAACCTGCATTCATCTATCTCAATTTTCACCATTCTATCTTTTTGCTCCTGCAGCGTTTACAATAAAATAAATGCAGCCTTGTTACATAAAAAGATGATTTATTTTACACCAAAACCACCTGCCACATACTAGAGGTAATAAACCACCATTATGCAATAATAATAATTATTATAATAACGAATTTATATCATCTTTATATGATCTAATAATGTAGTTGGCTTATTGTCCCAATTTTTGTTACTTTTTATATATTTTCTCACAAATATTGAAATGTATACAGTTATAAATTATTTTGGATAAAGTAGGCAAACGGGATTGTCTATTTCAATTATCAATTCAATCAAATTGTGCAATATTTTCTCTTAAAAGTAAAATAATTTTTCATACATGTCAAATATATAAATTCATAAAAGAAAAAAACTTACAAACAAGGTAAAGCGATTATTTTACATTATATTAAGATGATATATTTTGATCGCTTTTGGGATAGCCTTATTTTCACACGATGTGGTCAGATGAACGCCATTGGCTGTCTTTTCGTAGGGCGTTAGGGACCGTTTTCTGATTGGTCTCAACTGTCACATGATTTACTCAAACCAATCAGGAGACACTTCAGTGAAGGTCTGTTTGTATGTAGCGTGAGTAGCTTTAGCTGCAGCGTGTAGACTGCAGATCAACAGAACAGAAGAAATCGCCTTATTTTAACCACAGTTACTTCAGTTATTTAAAATTATGTCTGACGATAGTTTAGACAAGATAAATGTGGTTACTTGCACGGCTCCTGTGAACATAGCTGTCATCAAATACTGTAAGTATCTTATGGTCCATTTTCGACATTAACCTGCTTACATTCAACTTTGAAAGACAATAAAACTTCAACTAAAGCATGTTTAAACTGTAAATATGTAGGTACATGCTGCTTTATCGTACTTATTCTATGTTTAGGGGGAAAGAGAAATGAAGAACTAATCCTACCTATAAACTCATCCTTGAGTGTCACCTTGCATCAGGATCAGGTATGATATATGAAGTCTTTATGTGAAATCCAATATTACTCCTGACAGTGTCAAATTACCACTTTTCAGACACAACAAAAGTTGCAATATGAATGGAAATATTAATATATGAAATGCTTCACTTATTAATATATGAAATGCTTCACTTCACTCACTCAATATATGAAATGCTTCTAGCTAAAAACAACTACCACAGTTGCCACAAGCAGATGTTTTCAGGACGATCGAATATGGCTAAATGGAGAAGAAGAGGACGTGAGTCACCCCAGACTCCAGTCATGTCTAAGAGAAAGTATGTTATGTCTGCTCTATTATTCTGTTTTTATGTCACAGAACAAGTGAAACAATGTGTTTTGTATTTAGTTCGACGACTGGCACGGAAGAGGCGCAATAATGCCAACCCTGGTTTAGATGTAGCTGGTTTATCTCACAAAGTTCACATTTGCTCCATCAACAATTTTCCAACAGCTGCCGGACTTGCTTCATCAGCTGCTGGATTTGCTTGTTTGGGTTTGTATAATGATGTAGTAGCATGAATTATTACACCCATCTTCTCACTAAGTTAGTATTTTTGGTGCGTTCTAGTTTACACACTTGCTCGTGTGTATGGTGTAGAAGGGGAGCTGTCTGGGATTGCTCGTCAAGGCTCAGGTAGTGCATGTCGAAGTATGCATGGGGGATTTGTGCAATGGATCATGGGAAACCAAGAAGATGGCAAAGACAGTGTGGCCCAACAGGTGGAGCCAGAGTCTCATTGGCCAGAACTCAGAATTCTTGTGCTTGTTGTAAGTCACTCTACTATTTGAACTAAAGCTGTCACTAAATAATATAAATTAGCAGACAAAACTACTGTTACATATAATATAGTCTGTGTCATTGTTATTTTTCCAATTTCATTCTTGTAGGTCAGTGCTGAACGGAAGCCAATAGGCAGCACCTCTGGGATGCAAACCAGTGTACAAACGAGTTCACTATTAAAAGTACGTCACTAGCAATACTTAACATATAATAGTGTCAATAATCTTGTTCACTTACTGTAAGGAAAATAATCCTAACAATTATTCTTTGTTTTTCTTATCGTATCTTGTTTGTCTTGTCTTCAGCACCGGGCTCAGTTTGTTGTTCCTGAAAGAATAGAGGAGATGAGTGAAGCTGTTCGCAGAAAAGACTTTGCTACATTTGCAGAATTAACAATGAAGGACAGTAACCAGTTTCACGCCACCTGTCTTGACACGTATCCACCTATATTCTACCTCAACAGTGTGTCTCAACAAATCATCCATGTAGTGCATCGATATAACAGGCACTATGGGGAGACAAGGGTACATTTTGTTATGTACTTTTGCTTGTTTCATACTTACATACTAGCATAATGTCTGAGACTATATGGTGAATGCATACAGTTATATTCTTGTTGTATTTTAGGTGGCATACACATTTGATGCAGGTCCCAATGCTGTGATCTTCACCCTGGAGCAGCATGTTCCTGAGTTTGTCCAAGCGGTTAAACATTTCTTTCCTTCTGAGAGCAACTGTGCAAAGTGAGGACACTATGGTTTTACATAACTTTAGGTTTAGGTTTGCCTTACTGTTTTGTTGTTTTCTATAGGTTTGTTAAAGGCCTCACAGTTGATGATGCAGTACTTTCTGAGGAGCTGAAACAAGCTATTGGTTTGGAGATTATACCAAATAGAATCAGCTACATTATTAGCACTAAGGTAATCACACACAGACTATTTAGAATTATAATATAATTTATATTTGCAGAAGAAAATATTACTGTAAAGGTCTACACACTGATAATGAATTCTGTATCAGGCTGGACCAGGGCCACATGTTGTTGAGGATCCCACACAACACCTTCTTGGACCTGATGGCATGCCAAAGAAGACTATTTGATGTTGGTTTTGTTGAAGGAAGATTGTGTTAATTGTTATAGAACTATTTGTCCATGGGTATGATGTGGTACCTATTAGTTAAATAGTCATTTACAACTTGATAATGATAATATAAATTATATTTATAGAGTATATTGTCTGATCCTTCCGAAAGAGTATTGTATCTGATTATTTTGTAATACACATTGTAATAAATTGATTGTAAGAAGTTGTGTTTTGCATTTTCCAATTATTCAAAAATATTCATGGTACCTTACAGTAAAATATTTACTATTCTTTTACTTTTACTCCATATTAACGCACAGCGCATGTGCAGAATGGCATTTGCGTTGCACCTGTTTTGTTTACTTTTCTGACAGCTCTTTGACTCCGCCCCATTGAGCTGGAGCCTTGCTTTTCGGAAATGACGATCTCTCTGAGGGCTGTCGAAGGTGGGACGTCCTGCCCACTACGTGTCAACACACCTGAAATTTGTAATAAGCCTGCTTCCTCATTTTATTAAAAGTTTCAAGTCGCTGTTCGCAGACGGTTGGAGCAGAGGGGTCTGTTTTCTTAACGCCATGGGGAAAATAGAGTGGGCGATGTGGGCCAATGAGCAGGCTTTGGCCTCAGGACTGAGTAAGTAACAAAACTGCTTTTTAAAAACTCACAAAAACTAAATCACAATGGCAGCTTAAATGCTTCAGTATTTAAACAGGATTAATTATCTGCATGTCAATGCACTGAAATAAGATAGTCGAATGTTTATTTCTCTAATGCTCTTGGTTTTTCAGTCCTTCTTACGGGTGGCATCGTGGGGGCGGCTGGACAGTTCAGAGGATGGGAATTTGCAGCTTATGCTGTGTATCCTTTTATGTAAAATAAAATGTGTCAAATTCTTTAATTTTTAGGTTATTAAATATGCCATTGTTTTTTTTTTATTCGGGCTACTTTCTCTTAATGCAAATTAATTCTAGTAACACATTTTATATTAGTGAGATCTTTTTTTCTACTTCCTATTATTTTTTACCTCATAGAGTTAATGTTTGTGTGTATATATATACGTATATACTGCTAAAGCCTTGACAAAGACAGTGCTGCTGGATCTTTTGTGTGTTTTCTTGAGTACCCAAGAGGCAAAAGGTCCAAGGGCACAAGTGTGGGTCGAACGTAAGTGAAGATACTGTCAATCTGCAGCTGTTTTCTGCTCAATACTGTACATTATAAATGTATTTTTTGTTGTCACTCAGAGGCCAGTACTGCGTCACTGTTTGTGTAAAATCCTTTGGACCACTAACCAGAAACTATTATGTTCGAGCGTTTTTACATGCCGGGTAAGTTCACTACTGTAAGTGCTTTAAATCAATCCATCATGGACATGCAATAATACACTTTGTTCCTCCTTTCAGGCTCTGTGTTCCTGGGGGTTTTATGCTCGCTACTGTCCTTGGGTGTGTCTGTCTCGGTATTGCAAGCCTCATTTACCTTGGGGTAAGTTTATAAAAAATAAATAAACATGAAGAATGCATTGGTTAAATATTGTTAACTTAGTTGTTATCTGAACCAGGAAGAGTGCAGTCTAAGAGAAGGAAATGGTTTCAGGAAAGACCATTACTGGTATCTCAGTTGAGACATGGCCCACAATGAGAAGGACTTAACGCTTCAAAACTCCCAGATGTGGCAATATGTTTAAAATGTTCTGATAGGCCATAGACCGAGGGTGTCCAAACTTCTCCTTTGGTTGTTTTCTGGACACATATGTTTAACAGGTTTTATACACTTAGTCTCCCTCTATATTATAACCACACAGAAAAGTGCAAAGATATCAGTTACACAATGAAAGAGTCACATGCAGTAAATAAACTATGTGTGCTAATTGAGAGGTAAGCCTGAGAGCCACAAAAAGTGTAGCCATAGTTTGGACACCCCAGCTATAGACAAATAAATGTTGATGCTCATAATAATACTTGTAATAATAATGCTCGTTTTTCCAGGCAGCAATTCGAGGTGAACAGTGGGAGCCCATTCTTCCTCGTCCGCAGACACAAAAACCAGTCGCACAGAGCATCAAGAGTCCACCTTCAAATCCACCACCCAGACCTCCTCCAGAGAACCGCAGGAAAAGAGTTGACGACCTGGAGGCAGCAGCTTATGACAACCCTCTCCCTGTTACAGCCAATGAGTAACTCCTAATTACTTAATGTGTTTTATTCAGATGAAGATACTGTAGCTGTCAGGTGGTGCACAGTCAGAGCATTATGTAAGGTAATGTGAGGTCTATACTGGTGTCCTGCTCTGATAACAGCTGCTGTATTTGGTCCAGTGTACTGTAATGTCTATATTGCTCTAAAATGTTATCAAGTTAAAAGATTTCATCATCTATTATTATTATTATATATAATAACCATAGTATAAAAAGTACAATCTATTGTCATTTAATTGACAGGTGGCTGGTTTTAGTTCAAGTTCTGAAAAAGTCACTTCTCACATGATTTCAACTTTTTTATTTTAGTCACAAAATGAGCAACTTCCCATTTTCACAACAGTTTCATTAGACCAGAATATCCCTTTGTCTGAAGCTATTTATGTATTGTTTTTACAGGGGCAAACTGCTCTTTGAGTAAAAGGCCTAGACATTCATGTTCTGTGTGAACAATGGCTTTCTTTATTTTTATCTTTTTCTTTGGCCACAGTTGACCTGTTAAGCATTTGAAATCTGTGTGGTAACAGTAGGCTACTTCCTCATTTTAGACACGTATTAAAGGGTACTGAGGGTTCAACTTGTTTGTCCTGAACAACTTAAAAAGCAGCTTTTACTTTTGATTTTTAAAAGTAAAATACCAAGATGGGAATATTTATTGTATTTGTGTGATGCTAATGTCAAGTTCTATGTTTAAAGTTTGCTGTAATAAAATTATATTTGTCTACTTTTTTTACTCCTTCTCTGTTATAAGTATATATTATAAAGTTATGTTGCTATGTAAGGTTTCTGTTTTGAATTTATTTGAAAGGTTTGCTCTAAGCTGACGTATTGGTTGGAGCAAATGCTGTTCTGTCGATTGCCTATAGAGGTCCGTATAGTCCCACAAATGAATCGCAGCTGCCAAAAATAAAGGGAGAAGAAAGACACTGCCGTGCACAGTGTTGAGCTAGTTTATTATGGTAAATTTTGGCTCTTAGTAACGTATGAAGTTATGTCGACTCGGGCTTTGAGGAGGATGAAGGGGAAACAGAGGGGTCAAGAGGCTTTGGACCCTGGGGAACGGACTGAAGAGCAGCCCGAGGTGGAGCAGCTGGACACGGCTAATGTTATTGCTGAACCGTCCAACAGCAACCGAAAGGCAAAAAACAAGGCTCAGAAAAACTTCAGCAACATTTACGAAGTGGTAATCTGTCAGAACTGTATTGTAGTCACACAAACTCGTTACATCTACACATTGTCAGTAAAGAGGCTGTCTGTCAGTCTCGCTAACTGTGTCATTAGCTTATGTGTAGCCTAAGTGACACTGCGCCCAATTCTGGTGTATGTTAAAAGTTATATTTAGTAATTCTTAAACAAGAGGAGACTGATAGCACCTGGTCATCGTATGGACAGAATTAACTAAGGCTAAGATATTTCTTATCTTATATGACAATACAATTCACTGACTTTGGTATTGGTTCAGATTGGATTGTTTTTGGAATATGTCTCACATTAGTGTAATCTACACAGTTAATCCTATGTGTTGAGTGAATACAAATTATAGTACTTATGTAGAGGTGATCTTACACACTGGAAAATAAAAACTGAAAAATAATATTTATACAAACAAAGTGTGACTTGGCACAAAAATATGTTTTTCCATTTTTCTGATATCTGATGATTTTTATGAACAGATATGTGATGTAGAAATCTCACCTGATGAAGACATTGAGAAATCAGATGGTAACATTAAAGACAATCAAGCCTCTCCACAGACAGACACAAACCAAGAAGTCTCACCATCTAAAGTAATACAGTTGTAACAAGCAGCAAAATCACAAAATCCATACGTGCTGAATGATACTTTTAACTCTTTCATTTGATATTTAGTCTGAAGACAAAGCAAAGAAGAAGAAGAAAAAGAAAAAGAAGAAATCACCAGCAGAAAACAGACGGGTAATTCAGGGTCTATTGAACAGAATACTGTTACAATTCAGGGTCTATTGAACAGAAGACCGTTACAATTCAGGGTCTATTGAACAGAAGACTGTTACAATTCAGGGTCTATTGAACAGTTGAACTATTGACCGTTAAGTTGAAGGTAGTGTATTCACAATCTTCATACAAAACTTCATATGTTTCAGGATGTTGCACCAAATGACAACATTGATTTATTACTGGAGAACTTGGAACAGGGTCATAGTCAGAGTTTACAAAGTGATGAGTGTGGAGGTCCAGACCGAAGAGCTGTGCTTCATGTTGAACACAGGTAAGAATATTACTGCCCAACCCCTCATAATTATTAGTTACTATGCATTATATTATTATAAATGCTGATGCCTTATGATGATCCAACAGTAAGTAAAACATTATTATTCAAGATATTGTGTTTTATTTTATTTATTTTTCTTTTTTAGGAATCTCAACTCTGAGACAGAACTCAAGAGATACTTTGGTGCAAGAGCTGTTCTTGGGGATCAAAGGTATGAAAACCAAAATACACTGTTGAACTGCACTTAACTGAACCAGGTGACGCTAAAAGGACTTCTGGATATTTACAGAAAAAGAAAGTTTTCAGTTTTAAATGATAGATAGATAGATAGAGAGATAGAGAGATAGAGATAGAGATATATATCTTTTGTACAGTTTTGTCTTAATTATACTGGTATACAGTTGTAAAACCATTTTATCTGAGCAAATGGCATGTTTTTGAGTCTATATACTTCAGTTAACGATTATTGATTACAATTGACGATCATTTCAATAATTGATTAATCATGATTCATTGTTTCAGCCCTACTTAACTTCATCCTGCATAATCTTGATCTATACTAGTCACAAAAAAACAAAAAAAATGGGATATTTCATTTGACTTTTGGGTAAAATTTGTGTAAAATGGTAAATGTTCATGCCACAGTGATATTACATCATTTCATCAAAGTAGTTTAAGTTGAACCAGGGGATAATAATTTATATTTATAGTGCATTTTTGGGACATTTTACCTGAAAGTCAAAAGCCTCACGTTTTTGTGACTAGAACATTTGCATTTTTATTACCAGACCGCGCCAGAGAAACAGACACTTTCATCGCAGCACTTGGATGACTAGTCCCAAAGACAGCTGGCCTCGCTTCAGTCGTCCAGGTTGACCTTATTCTCGTTGCGTGGTTAATACTGTATTTTAAGATGCGAACATCGAAGACTACTACAACTGAACATTTTTTTACTAATTATTTATTTATTGTTTAATTTGAACATTTTACTTATTTTTGCCGAGCATTTTATGGCTTAATGTAGCATATGTCATTAGATTATGGACTTTCTTTCTCACTAGGTTAATATTGCATAACAAATAGTATAAAAATATTTATGTTCACAAAAATCACACTGTTTCATATGTTTTTTTTCTAATGTTTCCAAGAAATATATGAATGTTTTAAACTAGATTTTAGGCTGTTTTTAACATTTTTACTAATTGTATTATACTATTGTATAATTAATACTATAATACTAAAACAACACAAGTAGTTGAGGAAGTAAATGTCCAAACCATGAAAGTATCTAGGAATCGAAGTGTAATATGTGGCGTTTGTAGCTTCTTCTTATTATATTATTATTTTAACAAACAGGTTAAAAGGGGAGGGTTGTTTTTGTTTTAGGAACACCTATGGCTTTGTTGTTAATTATGAAGGCTGTGTCATTGTTTTTATCAGGGATCTCAATGTCCTTACTTCAGTCAAAAGACGGCATTCACTATTTCACTTTTGAGCACGGCCGAGAATACCAGCAAGTACAGTTCAAGTTCCTGGATGCAGTGGAGTCCATGGATCCCAACAACATTGTGGTAAACTCCTTTGCTGTGTTCTCAAGTCAACAAAATATTATTTATGCCAGAGCCACAAGTCATTATGTGTTTTTGCTTTCTTTCAGGCTCTGCTTCAGATAAACCCGTACCATATAGATTCTTTACTGCAGCTCTCAGATGTTTGCCGCATACAAGAGGATCAAGAAATGGCAAGGGACCTTATAGGTAAATGAATGCTGGGTGTTTGAGAATGTTTTTTTCTGTATTAGTTGTAGTTGAAAGTCAAATAAAATTCATACGAGGTAAAGCAAATTGATTCGGTGCACACCACACTGGATTATATCAAAATGTCAAGCATGATTTTGTTCTGGTGATTGTGGCTTACAGTTAATGAAACCCCAGACATTAAGAATAAAAATGGTTGACCTCTGAAGACTGAAGGTGTGTATTTGGTCTCAGACGGTACTCATTTGGTCTTACTGGTCTGGTGCTTCATATCTTCTTTTTCACAAGAGCCTATATTTGTATCATCAAAAAGTCAGGTGTTTTTCGTGGCCAATTTAAACTTAACTTTAAAATACTTGAATATGTTTATGTACTATATTTTTATGTTTTTGTACTGAATCAACATGTTTACAACTATTAAAAATGTAATAGGTTATTTTTATAAATGTGCTCTCATCAGGCACTTTTTTTGCTGGCTAACATTGTTTTAGATATTTACTAAAAATAAAAATGCAATGCAATTAAATAAAAACATCTATTTACATTTTTCTCTGGACAAAGAACACACATCCTCAGTATATGTATCTAAAATCTAAAGTGAGCTCATGTGGATCACCAGAGGGGCAATACAGACAAGGACATCTGTTTTATTTAATAACATACCATCAGTCTAGCTGTAACATAGACCAGACTACTGTGAATGTCTGTTAATATATTTGGGTGCTACTATTTTGAAGATTAGTTATTTTGAAATGTTGTGCGATGCATGTAATACAGGTCATTGTATAGCAACATAAACTCCTAATTTATGTATGTTCTTTTTTTCAGAGAGGGCTTTATTCAGCTTTGAGTGTGCCTTTCACCCTTTGTTCAGTTTAACCTCAGGTCTGAGTAGACTGGATTATCTCAGACCAGAAAACAGGTCAGTCTTTCAATTACACTGCATTACTGGGCACTTTTAACATCTTCATTATTTTCATTTCACTTTTTAACATGTTTTCCTCAAGTCAAATAATAATTCATTTTTAATTCTTTGTTGGCAGGGCTTTTTATTTGGCTCTCTATAAGCACATGATCTTTTTGGAAAAGAGAGGATGCCCACGGACAGCATTGGAGTACTGCAAATTAATCCTGAGGTACAAAGTTTTAAATTGAACAGACAAACACTGGCTATTTTTATTCTCCCCATACATTTTATTGTGGTAGATTAAATTCCCATGTATTATTTACTGTTGTACTTTGCTGTTATTATCTAAGAGGCCCCTATTAGACCTTCCATTGCATTTTGTTGCATTGAGAAATGGCACTTATGGTCACATGAATTCGTAACTTAACAAGAGGAACTTCTATTTCTCTGAAAAAGTACCCACAATGTACAGTCATCAGACATATTCAAGTCAGTAAATGCATCTATTGAGGTTATGGACTGCCAGAGGTAACTGTGGTGTGGCCAAGTAGTTGTCTTAAAGCTGCACTACCTGATTTTGTGATGATACACTCCCCTTTCCTAATTCCTCTCTTTCACGGGCCTCTATCATGGTCTCACACATACCCAGAAGTCCGTACACAAGCCAGGAAGTATGACAATAACATAACAGAGATCTGAAGATTACTTTTAATTGTTTCTAAATAACACATCAGCTCCCTCACATTATTCCTGATATATTCTAGTACTTGATAAATGAACAATGTTTCACTCAATCAGAGCGCTTCTGTTCTGTGGAAGCGTGTGATTGGGTCCTTCGTTATAACACAGTTCACAGGTTTTTTCTCAGATGACTTCTGTTAATGCTGTACTAATAACTAAAGTCCATTGTCTTTGCTAAAATACAAGGAAAAAGACATCAGGTCTGTTTTATATAATTATATCCCCTTTTTATCTAGTGCTAAATCTTATCAATGCCACTAAATTTAAGTTATACAAGTTTTAGAATAGCTGTTTATTCAGTATTGTAGAGTACTCGTACTCCCAATAAAGATAATAGTAGTTGCAACAACCGAGAAAAAACTTAAAGACAAGGACATCTGTTTTATTGATTGTTGGATTATTTATGTCTGATTTATGTCATACAGATACTCATAAACGTCACACTAGATTATGTTAATGTTGTATTTGTACTCTTAAAAAGGTTCAATCTAAATGCGTGTTTCCGAACCAGGAGCATAAAGGGATTATTATCAATGTACTTACAATATTTCAAAGTAATACTGTATGTTATAGATAAACGTATAGCTCTGACTAGGCTTTATATGTAATGGTCAAAGCGTATCTTTCATTTTCATCAGACCCTGGCTTCCTGACTGCATTGGTCTGGGCCTTGTGTAAATCTTAAATGCGGGAATAAAAGTTGGCGTCTGTCTCTGCCAAAGCAGCACTGTTTAATTCACCCGTATATATATATAGCAGCATGATTTATATCAGGTTCTTAAAAGCATGTTCTAAAGGAGTATGTTCTCCCAAGAAATAAGTTTAGAAATAAATTCAGATTTTTGCTTTGTGTAAGATTTTGTGGTAATGGCTTTTAACCTTCAAATCCTTCAAATTCAACTCCTTTTAAATCATTGTCCTTGCCTTTTTTTATTTAGTTGTTTCATTGCATGTCAAAATTACTTCTTATGAGTAAGAGTTTTATCTCTGTATAATGACCATGAAGAGACCATAGTGGAGACTCTGTGTCTTTTTCTACTAGTTTGGACCCAGACTTTGACCCTCTGTGTATGCTGCTGCTCATTGATTTCCTGATGCTGCGCTCCAGAGAATATCAGCCTCTTCTTCAGTTGTACCAGGACTGGGAGGTAACGCTGTACAGCTGATATTGTTTTTAAAATACAGAAGGGTTTAAATGTTTAATGTCTGAATATACATTTGCTTTATTCTTCCAGGAACACCGCAATCTGTCACAGCTGCCAAACTTTTCTTTCTCTGTTGCACTTAGTCATTTCCATCTCAGCCAACAAGAGGATATGGACCCAAATGAACGTGACAAACACACACACAAGGCAGATCAGATACTGCAGGAGGCTCTCATCATGTTCCCAGGAGGTGCACGCATAGCTGTAGATCAACATTATTGAAATGTTTTGTATGTGGACAATAAGTTTGAATTTAGGTTGGGTATTTATTCTGCAGTCTTGATGCCTCTATTGGATCTCTGTACGGTACAGCCTGACGCCGCAGTCACCTCACATGCCTTCTTTGGCCCAAGGAGTCAGATAGGGTATTGTATTTATTCAAAGTTGTATAATCAAATATTTAGAGGCATACAGATAATACTTTATTTTCAATTGTCAATACATTGATTTCAAAACGAAAGGATGATAACACGTGTATATCTAACTTTAGGCAGCCCCAAGCCCTGGCTGAACTGACAGCCTTGTACGTTGGCCGGTCTTTCAACCTGTGGAAAGAAGCAGCTGTAATGCTGTGGCTGGAAGCAAATGTAAAGAATGTGCTGCATCGAGTTGATGTCAAGGATCCCCTAGTGGAGGACTGCCAAGACAAGTAAGCCATAGTTCATACGTATGAGGTCCTTCCTCAGCATGTTGCTTTTCAATGATCTCCAACACATCACTTGTGTTGTCCTGGCAGGAGGAAGCAGAGATACCTAAGTGCACCAAGAAATATCCATCGACATGTTTTGCTGTCTGAAATCAAAGAAGCCACCTCCAGTCTGCCCCTTGTAAGGCACAATTTATTTATTTACATTTTTATAAGCTCTAAAGTGTCTTAACAGTGCTGCACATATACGATAACAAAACCCTTATTTGTTCCACAATGGGGAACATATGATGTCTCCACTTCATATGTTACAGTTGATTTACATTTATTACATTGTATTGTATTGTATATAGTTAATTTTCACACATTTATAGACTGTTTTCTGCTATAACCTCAGGAAGTGACAACTCAACCAGTCTTGGGCTTTGACCCTTTACCGCCGCTGGACTCCGTTGTATCATACACCCGACCAGAGAGGTCTGAATAGATTTTAAATATTTATATACGTTTTCCTTTTGGTTTATACATTTTGTTTTTGTTTTTAGAGAGCATGTTGGAGCAGCAAATGGAAGTACATTGTCCCTTTTTTTCCGGTCTTTGTTGCCAAACTTTAACATTCAAGTAAGTATCTCTGATGAGTCAGAATAGTTTTACATAAAGAGCTACATTTACAACTGTTAATACTGTATGTGTCACTTTTAAAGAGCATTTGATCAAAGTTTTTAAAGAAATCGAAATAACATCTCTTCACTACATCACATTTTGAATCAGTGGTATTGAATATACTCTACCTTACACAGATACTAAATGTGAAAATAAGACACTTGAATGATGTACAACGTATTTTGGTTTAACATGTTGTCAAAGACCAGGGAATGTTTCCATAAGAACAACTTGCATCCTGATCATGTTATCCAAAGGAAAAGATACAGTACAGATAAGACAAACATGGTTACGTCTTTTTACTGTTTAAATGGAGTTACATGTCCAAAACCACAACATCAGAGACTTTAACATAAAACACAACCCTATGTGCCTGTGCAATTGATATGTAACTAATTGATTTAAAATTTTAAATTAAACATTTGGAAAGCTTTTAGGTACTGTTTTGCAGTCATATTTCACCATTAACTGACCTGTTTTTCTTAAGGGTGGTCAGAGGCAAGGTGATGATGTGGAAGTAGCTCGGGCCGGCCAGGAGCTAAACCAGGAAGTGAATCGTCTAATGGTGGCAATGAGAGACATGCTGGCGAACATCAGGTTTCAGGAGCCCCCCAGGGAGGACAACCCTTACAGAGATGATGACGAGTGGGATTGAGAGGAGACAAGAGGTGGCCCACACTATGATCAAGACACAAACTGAGAAGATGCATATAATTAATAATAGAAAGAATAAAAGAAACCAATAATGGAGTTTTTCAACTGAAGATTGTTGAACTAAATCTGTTCACTTCATTGGTCTTCTTGTGGGACTGCATTGAGACATTAACTATTATTCCAGAGGTTAAAAACGTGTGTAAAGTGTTCACTGGTCAAGCATCAGTGTCTGTCCAGTGCTCACGTTTCTCTTCCAGCAATTACTTTTATAGCATAACATTTGTTTCTCAACATACAAAATAAACAAAGAAATAAATATGCAATTCTTCAAGATGATAATTAACACGTCAACAGAATAAAATCCAGAGACTCTGCATAAGCAGAACTCATTGTTCTGCATTTGATGTTATGTCAATTGTAATGTCTATAAATTGGTTATTAGTATTTAATTTAATTAGTTTTGATTCTTGTGTACAAATATTTCACCCTCAATTTAGTTTTAGGGAAATTCAAAGAGATTGGTTTGGTTATGGTGGAACACCCACATTTATCCAGTTACAGTTGTCTTTTTTTATTTGACCTTTATTTATCTATTAAAGTCACCAGTGAGATATAGAATATATTTTACAGGAAGCCCTGGTCTCAACTGCGAACCTATTGTACATGTTTTTAGTGCTGGTGTGAATCAGAGGGCCTGGAGTTAGGCTGGCACTCTGATTCAGGGAGGCACAGAAAGGCCTGTCGAACTCGGGAATCGAATCCGAGACATTCTTGCTGTAAGTCTAGAGTGCTAACTACTCCGCCCTCGTGCTGCCTGCCTAGTTCAAATGTTTGATTTGGTTTACCCAGATACAGTTGAAGTTGCTCTTAAATACCAGATTTGCCACACCGCAAACCTAACGCTGCAACTGTGCAGCCAGTAACCGATCACTCTCATACATTCTACTAGCTACTCTGAAAATGCCCTGTGAGGACAGTGGACAAATCTGCGTACCCATCTTTAAACTGTGACTGTCCATAAACTAACCCTGTTTTCATTGAGCCACATGATCACTCAGTGTGACTGGACTGGACGGTCAAATGATGTCATTGTTCTTAGTTCACCTGGAGCTACGGCTGAGGTTGTGAAATGTTTTCATGTGATTCATTGGCAGTATAGAAAGTCTTTTATATCAGCGCCTCTGAGGGCTCTGCGTGTGTGCTGTAATTTCAGTTACTGCCATCAGACGCTAATCTCTGGTTTGGTAAGTGGCACAGGGAAAAATCTACACAAACCAAAACTAACACTAATCAAGAAGCAAGGCCAATATGTTTCAACCAACAGGAAGCACCACTGTGAAGCAAACACAGTGCATTGCTGATATGCCTACATCCTCAAGGGGTAAATTAACATGGTTTTTGTGACACATTTTGTACACTGTCACCACCCATAACAATAATAATCATCATAATGTAATCTAATCTATGGGTTCTCAACGAGTTTTTCGAAAGCCAATCTTTTCAAAAACTGTCCTCTTTTTTTCTATAAAACTCTATTAAACAATATCGACTCGAGCCACAGCCCATCTGCCTACTGCGTGAGAGGAAGGAGGAGTTGGTTTAAACAACGCACTGTCTTCTCGAGGACGCACAGAAACTGTTCACATCATGACATTTAGAAAGGCCTGAACGAGTCACAAACGGGACATGCGCCCGTATAAGTGGGAAGATATGCACCATTGAGTTCATCAGTAGCACGTTTGGGGAAAAAACTACTTAGAAGAGATTTAACAAGAACACCAACCGTGCGTAAATGTGATCTTGAACGCAGTACTGGACAACTGGATCGCTCCAGAAATGATTTCTACACAAAGTGCTGATAGTGTGGCCTTCAAATGACGTGAATCGTTTGAAAACATTTTTGACTTTGGCGATACTGAGGCACAATTGGAAGATCCAAAAGACCCTATCTTCACGCGGGAATCAGCGCCACTAAACTTGGCCAAAACGGCGCTCTGTTCAGAAGACGGCAAAATGACCAACGGGTCACATAATCCCATTCTCCACGTGGATTTCACACCATTAAATGACTTTATGGAGGACAATAACACAAACTCCTCTCTGGGAGAGCGCAACTCTTTGGGTTGCGTGCAGATCCTCATCCCCCAGGAGCTGTTCCTGACGCTGGGTCTGATCA
This sequence comes from Philypnodon macrostomus, assembly GCA_036025475.1. Taxonomy (NCBI): domain Eukaryota; kingdom Metazoa; phylum Chordata; class Actinopteri; order Gobiiformes; family Eleotridae; genus Philypnodon; species Philypnodon macrostomus. The sequence continues at coordinate 19,762 of JAVQKC010020866.1, read as the reverse complement.
GTCTCGTGGAGAACATATTGGTTGTTATGGCCATCATCAAGAACCGTAACCTTCACTCGCCCATGTACTACTTCATCTGCTGCCTGGCAGTGTCTGACATGCTGGTCAGCGTCAGTAACGTGGTGGAGACTATCTTTATGTTGCTCAATGACAACGGGCTGCTGGACGTGCACCCAGGGATGCTGCGTCACTTGGACAACATTATTGACGTGATGATCTGCAGCTCCGTGGTGTCGTCCCTGTCGTTTTTGTGCACTATCGCCGCTGACCGGTACATTACCATCTTTTACGCGCTGCGCTACCACAGCATCATGACCACGCAGCGCGCTGTTGCCATCATAGCTGTAGTGTGGCTGGTGAGCATCACTTCCAGTATCCTCTTCATCGTATACCACACTGATAACGCGGTCATTGTGTGCCTTGTCACCTTCTTCTGCACTACTCTGGTCTTCAACGCAGTGCTTTACCTGCACATGTTCCTGCTGGCGCACGTACACTCACGCCGCATCATGGCTTTCAACAAGAGCCGGCGTCAGTCCACGAGCATGAAAGGCGCCGTCACACTCACCATCCTCCTGGGGGTCTTCATCGTTTGCTGGGGTCCCTTCTTCCTCCATCTCATCCTCATCCTCACGTGCCCCACGAGCCCCTTCTGCAACTGCTTCTTTAGAAATTTCAACCTTTTCCTCATCCTCATAATTTGTAACTCGCTAATTGACCCACTCATTTACGCGTACCGCAGCCAGGAGCTGCGCAAGACGTTACAGGAGTTAATCCTGTGCTCCTGGTGCTTTGGTGGCTGACGCTTGGTCATTCAGGGAGAAACGCAGAGAAGCTCAAGTTAACGACGGTGTCTCATTCTAACGCAAACGGAGCAGTGCTGTAGCACAAGTTAAGCCGTCTGTGAGCGGAGTGTCGACACCGGATGTGCAAACCTCCAAAGGTCCACTCACAGATGTACTTTTTTATTGACACATATGACACAATGTGGAGCAGATACACAATCATCCTGGACTACAGAAACATTTCTGAATTGACTAAATATATGTTCAATAATGTCTGAGCTATAGCCAGATGTACATATATGTATATAGTGAAATGATTTCAGTGCTTTATGCCAATGAAAAGCTTACGTGGGAACTGAATGGTTTAACTGAGCATGACCCACAATCATAGAGAGACAACAACAATATGAATATATTTGTATGGATTGTATCTTATCACGTTCCTCTGTTTGAAGCACTTGACATTAATGTACTGTAACTAAACAAACAAACTGCAGTTTCTGCAAAAATATTCATGCTCATCAGCATTAATCTATGTTGTTGCCTTTATTAAACTTATGTTTATGGATCATTATTCAATTTATATATTTATATCTCATGCCACAACTATGCATGTGGAAAATATTTTAAGTATTCATTCCCTTTTTAAATAGGCCCCTAAAAATTGTGTGGTACTATCTCAGAATTCTGTGAATTTAATTCAACTCTCATAATGCCATAAAACACAAAAGACTCCCCAAATATAGAGAACAAGAAAATTCTTGAATCAATCAGTGTTCCACATTGCATCCAACTTGAAGGCGGTTGAGCGTTTCTTATATGAAAAAATTTTATAAAACTGATTTTATCTAACAAGTCCAGAAGAAAAAAAATCATATCACAAAATATTTGGGGCTAGACTTCTCGGTGGCTTGGTGGTGGTACCAGAGTACTGACTTAAAGAGGGCGAATACTTAGTTTTCAGTTTTTCTGTAATATTTATTTTTTTCCCCTTCACAATAAATAAAATAGTTTGCATTGTATTCGTCGATGGCATGTGATGTGAAATGACTATCATTAATTCCAGGTTGTAAGACAACAATAATACAAAATGCTAAGTGCCGTGAATACTTTTGCCTGGCACTGTATAAGGTGGGGCTGGTTGTTAATTGTGCAGCCAAATGACATCTTAACCAAACAGAACTGGTAATGGGAACGCAACTACCCATTGTACAACTAATGGTCATAATGTACATACAACTAAACCATTGTAAATACTAATAGTAAAATATTTAGCTTTTTGTAAAACAAAAATGACCTCTGAATGAACTAAAGCAAGGACATGACAAATGCTGACATGTGATTAAGCGTGTATAATGCTCATTGTAAATGCAGGTTTAGGGCTAACTTGTCATTTTAAAAAGTATTATGGGTCCCATGATCTTACTGTCTTTCTAAAATAACTGCATGAACTGAAATCCTCTGTTTTAAAATGATCGGTACCATGCAGTGTGAAATGATCCTCCTTAAAATAACATGGTCTGATGCCCAAGGCATCGACATGAACAAAGCTGGTGCTGTTCCTGCTGTTGGGGGTAATGTATGAAACTCTATTTCCATTTTCTGTACGGATATGAAGATTATTTCATATTTATTTTCTAGTTTGGAATGTTTAGAGGATGCAGATTTGAATATGTGTATGTTGTGTCAGTAAATTAAACTAGTGAAGTGCTTTACTATAAGGACTTCACAAAATAAAGAGTATACATTTGGCCTGGACCAAACAATGATTCTACAGACAAACTTATAGAAAGTGTTATGCTCTGCAAAGGTTACTTGTTATCTTTATTAAAGTGGTCTAAATGATGATGTGCATGACTGACTGCATAGCCATTAGTTATTGGTTCCGTGTTTTCCACCAGATGCACGTAAGACAAATCAATTATATCAGATAATACTACAAAGAGGCACATGTGAGAAAATATCAGCTGATGAAAAGACAAGATAGAGTACATGGAACATTTACATCCAGTGTTTTTGTTGTTCTGCATAAAAACTGGGCAATGCTCAAAAAAGACAGACGCGCCATTCATATAAAACACAGCAGACACTTTTGAAATGCTCTGTTTTAAACTCATGATCAAGTTCACGTCTCTAAATAACAGCTATATGAGGGGGGTTTTCAACTGGAACAAATGCTAATCTCCATCCTCGAGCATAACATTTCTTAGTTGAAGAATTTTGATTGTTTAAATTAGATTTCCTAAATTAGCACGTTTGTCATAGCTTACCAAAAACAGTAGTGTCATTTTGCACACAGTCTTCACAATGTGAATACAGTGTCTCTGAAGCTACTGAAAAGAGATGGGATTAGATTCAGAAACAAAGTCAAAAACTTGATTGATTACTTGATTGATTAATGTCAACATGTGGATACAGAGTTTAACTACTGCTGCTATTGACTCCACACAAATGCAAATGTATCAGTCATACCTTGATTTTTCCCTTCATTTGTTTTTAGAAAACCAACTGTAAAGTGGCTGACCCTTGTTCACTAAACTAGGCCTAACATTATTATTATTTTGAAACTTTTATCTGTCAAAATGAATGGGCTTTAGGAGGAACATTCAAGACTCAAACCAGGGTTTATTGTCACTTCAAATGGGCCATTGAAACAAGACACTCAAACCAACCATGTCACTTAAAGCCACAAGGCACAGAGAAAAGATTACTTGTATTCAGCATTTAAACCAACAAATATAAAAATAAAGTGCTTGTGAAGTACTGACACATTTTCTGCTTTTGGTGCAACAAATTTCAATTTGCTAAATCCTTTCTGAAAAAGTAGGTCAATTGTACATTTTTACACAAGTTTGACTGTGAAGCCTGATGGATTTTTTTAATGTAAAAATACCAGATTGAGCACTAGAGTCCAGGACGCGACTTGAATCCAGTCATTTGACAAATTCTGAGGCCTTAAGTCCAACATAACGGTGCTGCGCTGTATTTCAAGGTGTTAAAAACATGCTTAAAATTGGCTGAGCCTGTTCTATATGTACTGTTGGCAGTATGTAGAGCCAAGGGGAGGAACTAAAGTAAAATAATAATTACAAATTGCCTACTTTATATCACTGAACAGGGTCAGATAAAGCATTTTGCGGTTTTAAAATTTCTCTTATTTTATGAAACTTGCGTACTACACCTTAAGTCTTAAAACTGGTGAGTCTGCTTGACTTGAAATAATTTGTGTTCTGAACTTATAGAAGACCATGTCAGCCATTTTCGTCATATTGCACAGACTTGCATTTCATAATATACATATATACATAATATAGACTTATGTTTTCAGTGAATTTGCTAAATTTATATCCATTTATTAATATATCAAATCTTTTCTATTCCATCAGATGCCAGACTTTTGACTTCAAGCCAATTTGGTAATTGACTAATCCTCTAAGCTGTGCAAAATGAGACTGTATGTAAGCTATAGTTATTGTAAAGGTATCTCTATATTAGGTATAGTTTAGTTTACAAACACATCCATATACTGTAATGGAGTAAGCTTTGGCCTAAGGCACCCAGTGCAGGTTTTAATGGTTCTGATGATGTTTTAGATCCATTTTTGACCTGGTCAAGAACCATCACGGGTGACGGGTCCCTCCACCTTCTGGGCTCCAGTTCAGTTGCTCTGGCTGTACTCATGGCTGCACGAATACATCCATGGCTGCACTGCATGATGCCATGACCCATGTACAAATATGTAGCGGGCGTAGAGGAAGTGATTGCACGCTTAAGACCTAACCATAAACATAGCCACCAGAGAAAAAACAACCGCAAATCACACATGTAGACTCTTGAAGACTTAAGTCATTTAATCCTAATAGACTATCTATGGTGCTTTTATAGCATTATTTGTTGCTTAATGATGAAGTTTTATGCTGAAAGTATCATCGGGAACGTCATCCTGTAAGGGCTAACTTTACGCGTTCTGGTTCTGCCTTGTGATGTTGACAGGGACCAAACAACACTAGCTGGACTGTCCACATTTGCCCACAAGCGACAAAAAGCAACACTATTTACAGCAGCCGTAGCTTTTATGGACAAAAGGTCAACAACGGGGTATGTTTCTGAGCGATTCGACGCATTAGATCAGGCGACAATAGCGCAAAACACATGAATGGTTGATTTAATGCTTATTAGCATAGCCATAGTCGCGTTAGCTTGCACGGGTATTTCTAAGGATGCTGACATCTACGTCTGTAAATGTAGCGGTATGCATCAACAGTGTTCCCACCGTTACATTTGTACGAAATATTTCGACTGTAGGTCGAGATTGTCAACTCCAGCTCTGATTGGTTACTGTCGGTGAGGCGATGCGTTACCTATTTTACGCACGGGTGCTGTTGATTTACGCAAGACTGCAAATTTAAAAAATAAAGGTGCATTAAGTGTATTTTAATACGATGTTCCATAACAGTTGTGATAACAATGCTAATAAAACCTCAAGCCAGTTACTTTACTTTTTTAAACAAATGAGAAAGAAAATGAATGAATTTGTTTTTCAGATGTAGCCAAAGAAATGGAGTATGATGAGAAACTAGCACTTTTCCGACAGACGCGGCTCAATCCTTTTAATCGTGGAGAGAAAGAAGATGGCCCACAAGAAGGAACGCCACCTCCAAAGCAGGGTAAAGCAGTGTGGGGGGGACTTAAACGATTCTAATGCAGGCATTTTGTGTTTGTTCAAAGAGGTTTCAGATTAGTTACGAATGGTAGATTGTTACTTGCGTGTCCCGCCTTGTGCCTGAAGATCTTCAGCTTTTCTCAGGCTACTTGGTAAAGTAAGTGTATAAGGAAGTTTAACTCGATGCTGCTAGACCAGCGGAATTGAAAAACATTCACGTATGCAGTTCCTCTGTATGACTTCCCTGTGAGGGGTCTGAGCACAAATGATTGTTGAAACACCAGTGCCTTCACTTCACTATCTTTGTGAGTATTGCTGTGAGTATATAGCTGTGCCCTGAGGTCTATGCAGGTTGCTGCAACTTTTAATTTTTCCACTGTAACAAATGGAAATGACATCTTTACTGACCTGTCCACTGTATTGACGAAATGTAAGTAATGAGATATGTAAGATTATTTATGACGTAGACTGCATATTGATTCATCATGCGACTGTAGTTATAGCATTGGTAATAGCACCATAAATGTGGTTAGTGATAGAGAGGGACAATGTTAGGATAATGTATACATGTATTAAAATAAACAGAACACCCCAATAACAAACGCTCAGTGATGCCACTTAATCTAAATCATTTTCTAAATAATTTTGACATACAAATGCTCAGTGTCTGGGCCTGTTGTACTTAAAAGCCACACAAAATATCAAAGATCACCTGGTTTAGTTGCAGCTTCTTTAATGAGTCTTGAGTGACCTATTACATTCCTTATTAGGGTTGAATGGGTATGTTCAGTGGTGCTACATTGTGTTCATTTGTCTGTCGTTTCAGAGACCAGACCAGAGCTGTTGTCTGGGACCCAAACCAACAGCTCTGACAGGACCATGGACCTGGGTTTAGCTGAAGACCACTTCTCCAGGCCTGTGGTTGGGTTTCACTTGCTTTACATTACTGTTACTACTGCTACCACTGTAAATATCCTTTTATATTCACATGTGTCTCTGAAATCGTAGGGTTCATTTGTGGCGTCTGACATTGAAAAGCTGAAGCTCGCTATTGAAGATTGTAAGAAGCTGATCTTGGAGTTGCCAGAGCACTCGGAGAGACAGAAGGACACCGTAGTCAAACTTATCCACCTCCGCCTCAAACTACAGGAGCTTAAGGTTAGATCATTACATGTGTTTCAATAGCTTAGTGCACTGCTACTTGCAAATGTTAGCTTCTAAACTATGTTTTGGAGCAGAATCTGTTCTTATCGTTTCAAGATCATTTTCAATAATGGTGATGCTTATTCTGTATTTTATAAGTCTCAGTAGCAGCTCTGAGCTGTTTCCTTGTGATAATGAGAGCACGTATTGTAGTGCCTCTTGGAAACGGATCAGGTGATAGCTTGAGGACCTCTAATACTTCCTATGTTTTAAACAAACTTTCTGAGAGTCCTTTTGCAAGAAGAGGAACGTGTGTAATAGCTTTATTTCAGCTGCAGTTGATCATTTACTTCTTGCTTCAGTAGAACATAAAGAGGGAACACTCATTGCATAGAAGGGTTTATTACCTTGCAGCATTTACATAACTGTCTCTAATCTGCCCCGCCTCCATTATAATAGTGTACAATGATTTCACTTATGTAAACACGTATCACAAAAAGTCAGGGCTTCCCGGTGAAATTACAGAATGCTTTTAAAATGCACTCTCCCCACTCATTTACTCTAAATGAGGAACCAGTGGGCCTCAATGCTGTTCTATGGTAAATAGTTTGAAATGGATAAATTACTTTTACATTTTCAATTTCCATAAATTTTACCCAAAAGTGACTAATATGATTGTATCTTTTTGAAGGATCCAGAAGAAGATGAGCCTAATCTGAGAGTTCTGTTGGAGCACCGCTTTTCTAAAGAAAAGAGCAAAAGTGTGAAACAGACCTGTGACAAGTGTAGCACTATCATCTGGGGCCTCATCCAGACTTGGTACACCTGCACAGGTAAACATGTATAGCCTTAACACGTAAATGTACCAAACACCACGTTTAGACATTGTGTATGAGAAATGTTGTTTTGTAACCAAAGTCTGCTTGTAAAGCACTTTGTTACATGTTAAACTATATCACCTTTCTGACCCCAACCAATGCTGTAAGTGTCATGTAGCATTGAAGGTCAAACAGTCCTATGACATAATGACTGCTTCTTAATAATGTCACTTTTGTTTAGAGGTTCATTTGAACCTAAATGTTCAGGTTCACAGGTCAAATCCCTAAACATGTTACTTAAGGTCATCTTCATCCTGCCATGACTTGGCTTCATTTGATAATGATTGTTCATTTGCTTTTTGGCATTCATTTTTGTATTTCTCTTTCTTTTAGGATGCTATTACCGTTGTCACAGTAAATGTCTGAATTTGATCAATAAACCCTGTGTGAAGTCCAAAGTGAGTCATCAGTCTGAGTATGAGCTCAGTATCTGTCCTGAGAATGGACTAGATCGTCAAGATTACCGCTGCGCAGAGTGTCGCACACCAATTTCACTGAGTGAGTAAAATAACTCGTTATTAAGGTGTATCACTGAAGCAGGAGGCTAATTAAAAGGGAATGGGTGATAATTGTGTTATTTGTGTATAGTGAATTTCATAATGTCATGGTTCATAATGCTTGATGCTGCTGTGTGTCTTGAAGGGGGAGTGCCTAGTGAGGCCCGACAGTGCGACTACACTGGCCAATATTACTGCTGCACATGCCACTGGAATGATACAGCTATCATCCCCGCCCGGGTCATTCATAACTGGGAGTTTGAACCACGCAAGGTAACTTAATATGTGGCTGATCAGAATCCATATTTGTATGAATACCTGTATAAATGTAAGTATTTTATTGTTTAAGGTTTGCCGGTCTTCATTGCGTTACCTGGCACTGATGATGTCACGACCAGTCCTGAAGTTAAAAGAAATCAACCCACTACTGTTTAACTTTGTGGAGGAACTAGTTGAGATCCGAGTGAGTTAACTGCTCATATAAAATAGATAAGGCAAATATTATATAATGTATATATTTGTTGCCAAATTCAAGAAACAAAAAGCACTTTTTTGAAAAGTACCATTTAGAGTTAATAAGCCAATTTAATAGAATAATATATGACTTTAAGATGCACAACAAAATCTAAACTTGAGATTATTTATTGTGTTATTTTTGACTTGCAGAAACTTCGTCAAGATATTCTTTTAATGAAGCCCTATTTTATCACATGCAAGGAGGCTATGGAGGCAAGACTTCTATTACAGGTCAGTTTTATGCTAAACTAGAACTAAAAATGAAGCAAAACCTCTGCTATTCAGTAGCTCCACCTTGTGGCTGTAGAAAACAAGTACTGTACCATTTTTAAATTACTCCATGCTTTTTCTAAAGCTACAAGATCGGCAGCACTTTGTGGAGAATGATGACATGTACTCACTACAAGATTTGATTGACATCTCCAGTGGCCGCCTCAGCTGCTCTCTTACAGAGATCCACACCACATTTGCTAAGCACATTAAATTAGACTGTGAGGTAAGTATACAGCTGTTTAGTTGTTCTGGTAGCAGACATGTGGAGGTGTCTTATATTTATTCATGCATGTCTAGAGATGCCAGGCCAAAGGATTTGTGTGTGAACTGTGCAAAGAGGGAGACATCCTGTTCCCTTTTGACAGCCACACCTCAGTTTGTGAAGACTGCGCCGCTGTCTTTCATAGGTTGGTTTTTATCAAATCACTTTACTGTGATTTACTAAATAATACTATTTAAATTTTGCTAATGTAAGAGTAAGAAGAAATAGTATCTTTAAACCATTGTAGATGTTATGTTTGTTATTGTTTATCTTTTTAGGGATTGTTACTATGATAACTCTACAACATGCCCAAGATGCACCCGCATGACTGAGCGCAAACTGGATGAGCCATCAAACATGAAAACTACATAACAATTAAAAGATACTACCTGTTGCATTTTGCCAAAATGCATTTATTTAATGGAGAAAACCAAGTATTAATGTTGAGGTCTGTCTTTGTGTTATTGTGCAGTGTGTTATCGGGGAATGTTCAGATACTCATCTGAAGATCTATCTTTCCACCCTGAAATCAGACAACAGTCTGGGCTGAAGACTTCCTTGTTAAAGGACTGACTGAGCTGTCTTTTTGCATGAAGGCATTACATAAGTTGTATAACCATTATAAACCTCAAATGTATTTTATGGCTTGATACAGAAACATGATTTTGGTCAAATCAAGTCTAGTTTGAAATACTGTTCAAAATTGTGATTATTTCTTTTTCATTTTGTTGATGCAGTATCCATTAGTTCATGCATATTTTAATTTTAAGCTACCATGTGTTAAAGCAATATTAATTTAATATATTCCTTGTGAACATACAAGGTTTAACTTATGTTTTATTGAAGAAAATCAACAACAGTGTATAGGCCTATTATGTGATACATGTGTTACTTAAAAGATGTAATAATGTAATTGCATAAACTGCAATCTGAAAAAAAGAAAATACTTTTTGGGGAAAGTGTGAAAACTGTGAAAATATTATAAAGTAGTTTGGTGCAGTCTGTATAATCATTCAACATAAATATGTGCCTAAGTCATGGAGCCTAACATTGTATCCCATACGTCATGGTTTTAGTTTCAAAATACTGATGTTGGTAAATGTAGCCTACCTGTTGTAAATACCATTGTTTCTTACAAGCTGTACTCTCAAACTGGAAAGTGGTGTTGACAAATGCCGGGATGAAAACTATTATATATTGCACGAATAAAGTAATAGCCTGAGTCTCAAGCAGCGTCACTCTGAACATACTGTTTCTATTTTTAGTTCATCTTCGTAACTCTCGCGATAGGTCAGTCAACGTGACAGCTGTACTCTAACTGTGATCCTAAAACCAAAGTATCCTCCTGGTTGATGGCTCGAGGAACAGTCCTGTGTGGAATACTGGTGGAAGATGGGGCTGTTGTCTTTGAGTCTCGGGCAATTTCGGAACCGAGTCGGGACAGTTCGGACCTGGAGACGGGACTTTTCCACATTCTCTGCAACTCGTCATAACTGTTTTGCGTTGGACTCGGTAGGTTCACAGCTTTTTAAAATTATGATTAGGCTGTGTGATGTGAGTATTATTTGCAATAAACATGCTATAAATAAATTGACACATTTTAGTGGAGATCTTCTGCCTGTTGCATACAGTAGCTGTGGGAAAAGTACACAATGTTCTCGTGTGCACGTGCACGTCCCAGAGATTGTTTATATATTTTGCCCAGTTCTTTGTTTATAGTTACGCAGTGTTGGTTTGATAATGATCAAATGTTGCGAGAATATTTAGTTACTTAAATTTAGGGGGTGTGTCTGTGTAGCGTTAGGAGCGCACGGCTTAGTGATGTTAAGAGGCAGTTCATTCTCTAGTGTTCATGTCAGTGAAGTTGCTCTGTTCTGTTAATTACATTAATGAAGGGTAGTTATGGTAACATTTCCCTTAAAAATATTTGTAATTTAAAATAAAAATCTAATTAAAAGTTTAACTAGAATGTAACTTTTTATCATATGGCTGATATACTTCTGTGACGCAAACGTTTTATAACATTATTATTATTATTATTATTATTATTATTATTATAGCCTACATGTGTTATTTTACAGATGTATGTTATGAGGAAATGTGGAGGATTATATCAACACAATATCCATTTTAGGTTTCTTAGCTCAAACAAACCTCCAAGGGGTAAGTCACATATTTATACTACATGGGTTTGCATGGTGAGGTACATATTGTTTATGTTGTTGTTAAAGTAACATTTGTCCTGATCAGGCTTTGAGAAGTTTTTTCCAAAGAACCAAGACAATCATGATCTGAACAAATCAGTGAAAAGTGGGTGCCTTGGTTTCCCGTGTAATCTCTATTCATTTCCTGTGCTTCAGATTATGTATATTTTGCTTTCGTTAAATATTTAGAAGATGATGTCAAAGATCAGGAACCGTTTGAAACACAAAATGAAGATGAAGGCGGAAACAAAAACAGACAAAAAGAAAGAAAACATGAAGTATCCCACTGGTGGACACGGTTTCAGGTGAACCTTCAGACTGCTATCATACATATATATTTATATTATACTTGTACTGTAAGAGTATAGTCACAGTTCCTTTTGAAACAGGAAGAGTTTTCCTTTAATGAGAAAACTGCATGGAATCTGGCCATTGGTGCTGCAGGAATGGCTTCCGCGTTTCTTTACTTTTACCACAGAGAGAGGGGTTTCCAGATATCCTGGAAGGAATTTGTGGATCACTACTTGAGCAAAGGCTTGGTATTACAGTGTATATCTACATATAACATATTTAATACACTGCTGGGTTAATGTGTTAGTGTTAAAATGTTTGTCCCATGCAGGTGGACCATCTGGAAGTTGTCAACAAACAATATGTGAAAGTGGTTCCTGTCAGTGGAGTAGACACATCACAAGCGGTTGGTGTTTATTCTGCAAATACAAATGATCTCTATACTGATGTTAGTTTACCATGCTTACTTTCCTTGTGTTTCAGAATTACTTGTGGTTCAACATTGGCAGTGTGGACTCTTTTGAGCATAATTTGGAGGTGGCTCAGCAAGAAATGGATTTAGTGTGCAAAAAAGTCCCAGTGTTCTACTGCAGTGAAGCTGATGGGTAGCCAACCAGATATTTTAGTTTATACGGAAATTACCAATAATGTTTTTCTTTAATGTTTTTAGACAAAATTCTATTTTTTTTACAGGACCCTTCTGTTGAACATCCTTTCACCTTTACTACTGCTTGGGTTTTTTATTTTTGCCACTCGGTATGGTCCTGGAGGGCGCATTGGTGGAGGAGGAGGGAGAAATGTCTTTGAGATGAGTGAATCCAAAGCAAAATTAATCAAACACAATGTTGGTGTGCAGTTCAAAGATGTGGCAGGCTGTGATGAAGCCAAATGTGAAATTATGGAGTTTATCAATTTTCTTAAGAATCCAAAACAATACAGGGACCTAGGAGCCAAGATCCCAAGGGTTTGTGTTTTCCATCCATTGCTTTTTTAAAAGATAAAACATTTGGAATGAATGTTAAAACACAGTCATTGTGAAATAAAATAATAACCCTTAACTCGTCTAGGGTGCTTTGTTATCCGGACCTCCTGGGACAGGCAAGACGCTGCTAGCCAAAGCTACTGCAGGAGAAGCTGAGGTCCCTTTTATTTCTGTCAATGGCTCAGAATTTCAAGAAATGTTTGTTGGTGTGGGCTCAGCAAGGGTAATAACTTGACGATTCTCTGTTATAGCTGTACAGTAAATGATTGCTATTCATTTTTCTTAATTCTTTTGTTGAATATTAGGTGAGGGATATGTTTGCACTGGCACGGAGAAATACTCCATGTATCCTTTTCATTGATGAGATTGATGCTGTTGGCAGGAAGAGAGGCAGTGGCAGCTTTAGCTCTCATAGTGAGCAAGAGAACACACTCAACCAGCTACTTGTGGAGATGGATGGTAAACATTAATTTCAAATTGTGCATTTTTTTTTTGTTTAAATATATAATTTTATAATGCAGAAACCCTGTCTTACAGGTTTTAACAGCAACACTAATGTGGTAGTTTTGGCAGGCACCAATCGAGCAGACATTCTTGATCCAGCTTTACTGAGACCTGGGCGTTTTGATCGACACATATATCTAGGTATAACACTGTCTGCATTTGTGTACTGCTTCAACTGAAACATGTAATTGAGTTACACTAATGCCTGCATTTAACCTCATTAAGCCTGGGCCTGTTTGTTTTATGCCTTTGTCCTGCATACTGTTGCTTTTATCTTGGTCATTAATGTGGTTCATCCCTGGCTGTTTACTAAATTTAATTAATTTCTATCCAATTGGACACCACAATGGATTTTGTAAATTTGGGTCAAATTGATTTGGTGTTTCATAAGGACTTCTACAAACATGGTAGTTACGACCTGGCTTCGGAGAGCCGTAACAAATTGTTAAAAGGATAAAACAATTGGATATTTATTAACTAAACTGACAACCAAGACCTAACGTGAGCATCAGAGGTGTGTGCAAGTGCCTGTTGGGAGAGTGTGTATGTCAAAGTCCAACTCAAAAGGCCAAACACAAAGGACAAATGTCGTGGCTGCTTGACGAGAGAGAGCCATGGTCTGAAGCCTCCAGCTTTTAAAGTAGAGTGCCACGTCCATCTCCAGGTGCAACTTCTCCCAACTGCAGGGCCTGATTAATTGGAGCCTGGAAGGAGGAGAAGAGAGCCAGCCACCAACATGGAACCGAAAAACACATAAGATCTAAGGGCCGTCACATGTCAATAATTGGGATGGGGCATGCTTTTCTTCTATGTTCTGTTCCTTTTGCAGCATTTTCTTTTTAGCTCATAACGATATCTCGTAAATCCGTCTTAAAGGAACCCTGGCTATTAAGACTCCTCGTGTGTCGGATTGGCTTCATGTTCATCTAAACTGACTACTGACTGACTATTTTCATCTTGGCTAACCCCTGCCTTTGGGGGGGTCTCTGGTTTGAACCGGAAAGGCTGAACTATATGCGGTTCAACCATGCGATGTCACTTCCGCATTGAGAAGTAAATAACAATGGCAGCCCTCAGGTAAATCAGTTTTATATCAAATTTACTTAAAAGGACAACATTTGGCCTGTTTTTGCCACATATATATTAATGACAGCAAAGTCAATGTTTTATCGCAAACATGTCTTAATAGCCGGGTTCCCTTTAAGCTACCCTTTCAGTTTCTGTGCATCACTCATTTTAAACCTATAATGGAAAACACTAGATATCCTTCTTTTTCTCAGGACCACCAGATCTAAAAGGCAGAGTGTCTATTTTCAAGGTACATCTAAAAAATCTGAAGTTTGACTCCGCCCTAGAACTTGAAGCGATAGCTCGAAAGCTTGCTGCACTAACTCCAGGGTTTACAGGTATGTGTTATACTGTATAGGTAACTGTATTGTTGTTGGGGGGGAGGGGTTGCTTTGTTTTGTGTTGAAAACTGAATTTATATGTGATTGATTGCTTGTATTTTTCAGGGGCTGATATTGCAAATGTGTGCAATGAGGCTGCTTTAATAGCTGCACGTCACCTCAACCCATATGTTCACACTAAGCACTTTGAACAGGCAGTGGAGAGGGTCATTGGAGGTAATTTATATTCTCAACTATTTTGCACAGTTGAGCATAGGACCTCTGATAAACCAACTCTACAAAAATCTTATTATTAATGCTCTATAATCCATAGTGTGTAAATAACGTGTGTTCAAAATGTTTCTTTTACTTACATACACAGACATATTTCTCACATAACTGTACAACTCTACTCAGGTGTGGAGAAGAAGTCTAATGTACTTCAGCTTGCAGAGAGGACTGCAGTAGCATATCATGAGGCTGGACATGTGGTCACTGGTTGGTTTCTGGAACATGCAGACCCCCTTCTAAAGGTACACAATCTTTAACATCTTAGTTGAGTTTTTACTTTTAAACAAAATCCAAACTTTCACTTTTCCACCAGGTGTCCATTGTTCCCAGAGGGAGGGGCTTAGGTTATGCCCAGTATTTACCTAAAGAACAGTATTTGTTCACTCATGAACAGCTGTTTGACAGAATGTGCATGACTTTGGGGGGTCGAGTTTCCGAGCAGATTTTTTTTCGCCGATTCACCACTGCGGCACAAGATGACCTGAGGAAAGTCACACAGAGTGCCTATGCACAGGTATGCTCTCATTGTATGTAATATGTTCATAAATATGTACAGTAGTTTATGAATCAATGTTATAATGTTTTCTGTCTTCTATATTTTAGGTTGTTCAATTTGGAATGAGTAATGCGGTTGGTCAGATGTCCTTTGCCCTGCCTCAGCCAGGACACATAGTTACAGAGAAGCCCTACAGTGAACCAACAGCCCAGCTCATAGATCAGGAGGTGCGCTCACTTGTAGATGCTGCGTACCAGCGCACACTGGAGCTTGTTACTGAAAAGAAACATGTTGTTGACCTGGTGAGTACTATCAACCCTACGGGTAGATACCCTGAGCTAGGACAGCATTGAAGCCTACAATGATTAGATTAGAATTTTCAGTAATATCATGCGTGATTAAAGAGTTCATCTGTTGCAGGTTGCTAAATGTCTTCTTGAAAAGGAAACATTAGAAAAAACTGACATGGTGCTGCTGCTGGGACCACGGCCATTTAAAGACGACTCATATGAGGATCTAATAGAGGACACTGGGACACATGAAGAGGACACATCTTTACCGGTTGGTTTAAAGAACTGGAACAAAGTTACAGAGGATGGCTAACGTGTGTAAAGGCTTTACAGTTGGACACATTGCAGGGTTCTTCCTCTGGCACCATGTGAATGACACACTGGTGTCAGTCACCTGGAATTAGAGTAGTGCAATTTTAAATATGATAATTTTTATATTGAAGTCATTTCCAAAAATTTCTCAGCAATGCTGCCTGTAGCACCGGTTTTGTTTTGCAGTGGCATTGGGCATTGAATGTACTGAATGTGTCACAGCAGGTATATCATGTATCATGGTGTGGAGTTTTAGGATTTTAAATGTCTAGACATGGTGCTTTCTATTTGATATTGTTTCCCATGAGTTAAATGAAATTAAACCATCAACATATTTCACTATGTTTATTTAGCCTTCACACTTTCCAGTTGCATATCAATTCAGAATTATTGGAACTGATCATTCAAGTAGTAAGCTACAACTATATTATTGCAATACAACTATTGGCACTTTAATGTTTTGGCAAGTGTTGGCATTCTCACAGTCCCATCCATCTACTACAGTAGAAGTCAAACTTTATTTAAAACTGCTTCAAGTATGCATTTCTGACTTATGCAGCCTAATAGTAACAGGTAATCATGTTACACACATGAAAAATAAACACCTCGGTATCTGCTATAAATGCCAATAATTCTGAAGCATATGCACATTTCTGTAAGTGCAATATGCTATTGCAGTATTTAAGACCCATTCTACATGTACACTATATGTACTGTTTTTAATGAAAACAGAAAGGTGAGTTAAATTAGCTAATTTTGTACATGTCTATATTGCAATATTTGTCAAGCCACATTACTATTGTCTGACCTTTACTAAAATGTACTTCATAGACAGCATGTATTCAGAAACAAACATTAAAAAAACAGTAAAAATTAAATACAAACATGTAGATAAAACTGTACAATGGTATGGAGTGTAGTATTGCACATCATGTTTAGTTATAGCACAGTGTCCAGAATTCAGTCAGCACCATGAAACAGTGTGGTCCACTTCATTTACTGTATGTTGTCCAAATGTTTTAATGTTTCACATCAGGGCTGCTTTGACCGTTCCAGCTTCATTAAGGGCTCCATGGTGTCGGAGTCACTGTGGTGCTTTCTCTCTCGTTGGGGCTCTGGTTTACTGCATCGTGTCCACGAGGGGGAGCGAGTATACCCGCCTTTTTGTAACACAGGCTGGTGGGAACCTGGGACAAAACAACATGTAAATTACCATGACATAGCATAAAATGAATCATAAAAAATAGACTGGAGTTGTTTGTTGCAACACAGACAACATAACATTCATGGGACAAAAATACTACAGTTTAAAAAATATACGACAATGTAGGACTGTTTTACTAGATAAGCTGCCAGTATTGTCCACTTGATGGTGACATACCCACACTGCTGCTGCTGTTCATGACTTATATAGTGTGAGAGAGAGAGACAAAAACAAACTATCTGGCCATATTCTTTCAATAGCCATATAGACTGTATATACACTACTACAAATTCAACAACTGAATAGTAGTTAATTATTGCCTGCCACGATGGTCTCGAGCCCGAGTTCTTTGTGGTAAATGTTTAGGTGTATTTTCACACTCATCCTTCGGCTCAGTTTGCTGCAGAGAGCTCCCTAAGCTCTGGTGTAAATGTGTGCTCCTTCTGTGCTGCTGGCACTCAGCCATTATATTCACCAGTCTGCATTTCTGCATAAATTATTTCTAGGTACGAAACATGTGCAACTGTTATTGTATACCATGACAGTCTCACAATTGCAGAAAGCTATCACTGTCTCATTCCGAGTCCTTCTGGCAATGAGGGACAATCCAGTTTACAAAGTCTTGTCAAGCACAATGAGGCTCTACTTACCCCACAGATGTTTAGAGGTGTGCCAATAGATGATGCACCAGATCTAGACAAAGAACCTTAATTGTGGTTTTCATGACCTTAAACTAGAAGCCTCCCTCACAATGAACAAATCCAATCGATCAATATACTAACAATACTACAAATATTTACTAATTACCTCCGCCAGGATGTTTGAAATGTTTTCGGTAGCATTGGTGTGGCTGGCTGTCTGTCAAAAACTACTGAACGGATTTGGATACAATTTTCAGGGAAGGTCAGGGATGACACAAGGAAGAAGTGACTCTGGCCCTATGGTAAAGTCACAGCAGGGGATGACAGCCTGTCCCGTTGTCAATCTAACACCAGCGCATAAGTCAGTTCAAACTGTGTGTTGATCAACTACAGGCCAACAAAAAATAATAACAGCTTGGGTGGATTTAGAGACGCTGTAATGTATTGGTCAACAAAGATTACTAAGTCCCGGTGCAGATACATAATGTGCATATTAACTGTGCATATAGGGGAAATTAGCTACCCTGGAGTTTCTGTAATTCTACATTTCTGTGGCATTTAAGACTCTATATTTTTGCTAGACTTGTATTTTTAAAACTGAATTGATTACACCCATAAAAAGCAGTGCAACATTCAAAAAAGGTTTTCACAGGAATAACTTATGCTCTGAATATTTGTATTACAAAGTCAGTGGGCCTTTTAGTCTTCTGGCATTGAAGGCACTAACTGTATGCACAAAGAGGCTCCTGTTTCCTAAATAAAATATGAGGAGTTTTTGCTTCCTTTTTGCAAATTCATGGAAAAGCATTTCAGCGACACGCACACCAATGGTAGTCCAGCTTCACTCCTTAATATTCACATAACATAACATTGTGTAGGTTTTAATGTATTCTCAGTCGTAATCATCAATATAATTACGTCTTCTGTAAAATTGTAGTGTTTAATATTACCGCTTCACTCTGGGGTCATTTTATCATTACATTATAAGCATGTTTAATCCTAGCCCCAACACATGTAGAGTAGGGCTTCTATTATATTTATATTAGCAACAAAATAAACATTCCTATCACAGTGTTTTTACCTGTGTATATGTTTTCGGTAGCGTTGGTGTGTGTGCCATTTAGCAAAAAAAACTGAATGGAATTGGATCGAATTTTCAGGTAAGGAGAGAAATTACAGTGATCTGGTCTGGATGTAGAATTTTTTTCGAAGAATCTCTTGGCTTGTTTCTATTATTGACAACAATTCAGAATCATTCAAATCATCTTATTACAATGACAGGTTACAAAACTACAGAAACAACAGTAATAGCCTAATAAAAAAAGAAGCTGAAAAGGTAGGAAAAACTTTGCCTGCAACAGGTTTTAAGAGTGCATATATAGGGGAAATTAGCTACCTTGGCGGAGGTCTGCACTCTCCTGTGATTCAGCTCTACTGCAGAGAACACGACCTTTCAAAGTTGTCATCGTGTGGGTGTGTGTGTGCGTGTGTGTGGGGGGGTGTTTGTGTGTGTCTGACCTGCTGGGGACTCGTGGTTCTCGTCGTCAGAGTCCACAAACACCTCGGCCAGCTCCTGGTCTGACATGTCTGTTAGCTCCGTCAGATCCAAGAGGTCAAAATGCACCTCCAACGAAGACACACTGCTCAGAGGCTCTGAACAACACAAATAAATCAACAAAGTGTTATTTTTGTTTTTGCATTGCAATGTTGATTATCATTTGTATATGGGACGCATACGTCAGCCCCAAATGCTACAACACTGGCAGCCACCCTAATCAGACATTGTGTGATTTATAAGGGTTTTATTATTATTAGCAATTAACAGGCCAGCCCCAAAACTATGACAAGTTTGGGATGGGTTGTTTGTGAAGGATGTCAAATGTAGTTAATTTTCCTAAAACTATATTCTTATTTTCAGTCATCATATTGGTCAGATGTGTTCAGGGCCAGGGGTAGGTATTTCAGGTTTGAGCCTAATCAGGCAAAGTATGTGCAAGTTAGAGGCTGTCAAAAATACCTGACCTCCCAATTTCAATTAAAAATGGCCGACTTCCTGTTTGTTGTAGGGTGGGGCCATAATAATATTTTATTACTTGTCAGCACGATCCTCTTCTTGCACTGCTCTTCCACTCCTCCATGCTT
>JAVQKC010020854.1:0-12067 GCA_036025475.1 Philypnodon macrostomus | reverse complement strand
TCTGATGCCGATGTTGAGCCGATGTTGAGCCGATGTTGAGCCGATGTTGAGCCGATGTTGAGCCGATGTTGAGCCGATGTTGAGCCGATGTTGAGCCGATGTTGAGCCGATGTATCACACTTTTCTAATACGCAGTGAACACAATAAAAACCCTTTCCACGTTGTTATTATTGCTCCGCTTCTTCTCCAGGTAGCTCTGAACACGCCCCACCTGCCTCTGTATTGTGCAGCCTGTGTATTTATAGCCTCCTCAGATCCAACAGATAAGAATATATTTATTTTTCATGAGCTTTGAAAAGAAGAGTGCAGTTGCAGTTTCACTCCTGGCCCTTCAGGTAGCTCCGGTTTGTTAGACCTTTGCCTGGACTGCCCTCGGGGACTTTCTGTGTGCCTGTATAAGCCCCATACCCTCTCTATATATCAACAGGCTGCTGTATTGGTGCTGACTGAGGCTTCAAACAGAGCGCTTACATAATGGCTACAGTATGTCTGCACCCGTGGGCCCCTCCTCCAGCTCATGTCACACTGCCCTAGTCTCCGTAGTTTTAATTATGAAGCAGATGACATGAAGTTAGACGCTCCGATAAGGGTCATTTAGTCCCTCGTATTTTACCTTGAGAATGTTCACAGTGTGATAAAACAGGAGGCAGAACAAATAAATATGGCTGTCACTTTGAACTTGAAACCAGACCAGCTGCTTTTGATCCCCGAGTCCCCGTCTACTGCTACACTGTTAAAATGTCTACAATATTTACAGTGGAATCCTATGAAAATAGCAACTGTAAATAGTACATTGATATTGGAAATACCCAGAAATACATTAGGTTATAACTTATTTCTTGCTTAGTCAGCGGCTTTTGGTGTAAGGCAGGGTCAGTGCCCAGATGATATCAGAGCGAATACTGACAGGAAAAAATAATATCCTGCATTTATTTCAGTGGCCACTTTATATTCACAAATTCACCTATTTCTACTTAGACAAGCAGATCCTGTGGACTCCAAAGCCACGCGGCCACCAGTGAGTAAATATAATAAATACTAATGAATTGAGACAATATTCAACTGCACTTTTTGATTTAGGGCAATTTGAGGGCATTCAAAACTCAGTTAGCAAGAACAGCCATATCTGCAAGCCCTGTTGAAAGCTTGAAGAATAAAAGCCTAACAATAAAATGTGTTAAATGAACTGTATTAGCCTAGTTATATAAAGAACAACCAATACATAAGGAATTCAGCATGGAGCTATATTGTCTCACTGTTGATATAGCTGGCTTAAGTAATTGTGGCTGCACCCCCTGTAAGGAATACACAAGCCAATGCTTTGCTAATGGATGCAAAAAGACAGAAATTAATAGTTATTACTTAGCTTAAAGGTGTAATCCGTAAGTTTACTTTATTCCCTCCCCTGGCCTCTACAGCAACATCAAATCAGAGTTTGTGGGTTACCACTTTGACCAATAGCTGTTGAGTTTTACTTTATTCATTTCCCCAGCCTCTATAGAACAGGGCCAGGTAGTCAATTTTAAGATTTGCATTTTTTTTTCTTATTTTAGAAACCTAAGGACTACACCTTTAAGGTAGAATCCACATTTTAAAAGTTACATTTATTCTACTCTAAGACGCGCTCAGATCTTTCTATTGTTATATTGAATCCTTTATAGTATCTTCCAAAGGCCGACCTCAGGAGCCCAGAAAGAGGCCTCTCACTTATTCTTGGACGCCTTGTCGATGGAGCCCAGAAGTGTTCATACCACACATCTCCTGGGACATATCTGCTGCTCGAAAACACTATAAGAGCCAGAGAGAAGTCTAAACGTCTGCAGTGCAAGCTCTTTACTGCAACATGATTCTTCACCTAATTCATTATTATGTCAGATTTGAAGTCTCAGTGTTAGTTTTCACTCTGTCACTCACTATTGTTTATAGAGTCGCATGGGTTGCCAGTTTAGATGATCTAAGTCCCTTAAACAGTGTGTAATAACCAATTCTTCAGTTTTTCATAAATGGAAGGCTGATTTCAAAGCTGGCAACAATATCCAGATCATTTATAAAAAGCATCCTTCGGAAAGTATGACACTGTGTTTACATGCAAAGCTGACTATATAAGTAATACATGCTTATAGCTTGATAGGCCCTGTTTGTCTGACAACGTGCATCGCGAATTAAAAAAGGACTGTGGCTGTATCCAATTCACGTTTATACTGACATACTGAGGAGTGAAAATAAATACCTGAAAAATATAATAATTAATAACATTTTTCAGGTGTAAAAAAAGGGTAAATTCCTGCACCAAATAAATACATTTCAACATTTCAGTTATCATCAAAAAAGGCAACAATAAAATTAACAAATAGCTTTACATACATGTAATAGTATTGATTGTCTATGTCTTACAGACGTACTCGGGCCTGTTCTGTGTGGTCATCAACCCTTACAAGAACCTCCCCATCTACTCCGAGAACATCATCGAGATGTACAGAGGGAAGAAACGTCACGAGATGCCTCCACACATCTACGCCATCTCTGAGTCGGCATATCGCTGCATGCTGCAAGGTACGATTGGCCCAGAAGCTATCCCAGTACTAAGTCTAGTCCTCCGAATAGTTGTAGCAGCAAGAACAGTGCATGTGAAAATCTAGGTTAAGCGAAGAAGAGTGAAAATACAAACCACAGCGGCTTTAAGTGGCTATGAACTAACATTTTATTACTGTTTGAGATTCTGCATACTCAACTGCACCATTGTGGCATTGGTGGGATGTTAGCAGGTTGTGGCCTGAATTAAGGCTGAATTATAGCTCTTTTCTGCTGTCATGATGACACTCGGCCAGGCACCTAAATCAAATCTGAATTTTTAAATAGCTTTTCCAAGCTTTATCCGCAACTAAGAAAATGGAAAAGATTTTTTATGACATCAGATGAATTCAGTCAGCTGCAACAGTGAAGTCTGATTTTTTTTTTGTAGCTTCCTGTGGAAAATGTTGAGTGATTGTGTTGTATAATCAGTCTTCATTTCATTCTAGGCCTTTGTTGCCAACAGTAGTGCGTGCTCTGTTTTGTAGTAAAGTAAAGTGTGTCTACATGAGGTGTCTGTGAGCTCCTATCCGCATAGGTGTCGAGAGGAGCTGCTGCTGATGTCCTGTCTGTTCAGAGGGGAGTGGAGGAATAAGCACTAGGGAGATTCAAGCTTCTACTGTTGACAAGACAAGAATATTGACTTAAGGCAGCAGGGAACCACCACACAGACAGTATAGTGGACGACAGCCTACACATTAACTGAGCAGCAATGTAATGTTTTGGTAGCCTTTGTCGGCTTGTCAGATGCAAAAACCTATGAAAAATCTACTACAGATCTGGATGAAATTTTCAGGGTAAGTCAGGAATGAGACTAGGAACAATTTATGTGAGTGATCTAAAGAATCTGTTAGTCTACAGGTAGCATGCCAATACAACACCTGGCCAACAGCGGCCCCCCATAGAGCCAACAAACCATATCAATCAATACACTGCAGCAGTCATTTGCAATTATGTGCTGGTGTAAGACATTTTTTGAGAGAATGTGCTGTGACAGATGACATTATTTTATTAGGCAATTAGTGTTTCTATGTTTTTTTAACCTCTTGTTGTATTGAGATGATTTGAATGATTCTGAATTGAGGTCATTAATAGAAACAAAGAAAGAGAAGTCACTGTTTTGTCATTTTTTCTGGAGGGGTGTCCAGTCCCACAGAAAGTTCTATTTAGAACAATTTGTTTTAAGAGTGTATAGGGGAAATGGCCTCCTTGGCGGAGGTCTGCACTCTATGAGTGCTTTCTAGTTGATTTATGAGAAGGTTGCCCACCAACTGGAAAGTCCGTGTTTCAATCCCTGCCTTGGTCATACTGCTGTTGTGTCCTTGGGCAAGCCATTTTACACACCTTACCCTTATGAATGTGAATGGGGTGGTGTGTTTTGAGGTGGTCGAAGAGGCTCTTGGCGTGGTATGACTTAATTACAATAATTAAGTACTTGAATTCATATCTATAACAGAAGTAATTTTGAATGTGAAGAATTATGTGTACAAAGCAGTGCTAGAGTCCTTCTTTACAAAACCTTCAAATGTTACATAGCCTTTAACTATAGCATTTGAATGGCTTTTTTCCTTTAATATACATAGATGGCCCTAAATGTGTACTATCAATGTTTAGACAGCATTGGTCTTTCTAGGTGTTGCAGACAAATCAACATCAGTCACTTCCCTTTGTTCCTCCTCAGTTATTCTGTCCACAGACTAGACGTATTCTCCTATGCCCTATTCTCCAGGTCTAAATTTGTCTGGATCTAATTTAGTGCTTGTGCAGAAAATCCAGAGAGTGGTATGAGCTGCTGTGAGTGCTCTCTTTCTATGTTTTTTCTCAAAGGCTGAAGCACAATAAAGTAAAGCCCATGACTAACCAACCAGACTGAAAAAGGGGTTCAAAGGTTTTTATTTGCAAGTTGTGTGTAGGAAGCATTTAGACATCCTGAAGTCAGTGTCTATAGCGATGGGTGTGACCATTTTTTTGACAATACATAACGTATCTCCTCATTGTGGGACCTGTTAGTGGGTTGATGTTTTAGAGTGAGGAAAATAGTCCATTTTGACAAGAGCCCAATAGTGATGACAAGACAACTTTGTCAGAACATCTCCAAACCTCTCCTATGTTGCATTACCAGTCTGCTGTGGTCAGTATCTATCAGCAGTCTCCAAGGAAGGAAACAACAGGTGATGCATGTGGGAAGCAAATTTCAATATGTAATGTCTGATCAGTGATGCAATGTAAACACTAGATTGAACTACCACAGTTTTTTTTTTGCAAGGTTTTCTCTTATTTAATTTTTGACAGTGTTACACAAGCATTAATGTTATAGCAGTTGAAGTAGTACACATGCCTGACCTCACTGTAGAACATATTGAAAAGCCCTCAGAGCGCATACCTTCGCCAAGGCATCTCATTTCCACAAATTACTCCCAGTATTTCAAGTCAATTGGTCTTTGTGTAATTTCTGACCTTCCCTGAAAGTTTCATTCAAATCGGTGCAGTACTTTTTGACTAAAGTTGCTAACAGATGCCATTTTTTAAAAGTCTGGATCCAGACGGTGATCCAGATCTCCCATCAAATCAATTGTTCCTTGTGTCATTCCTGGCGTTCTCTGAAAATTTAATTCAAATCCGTTCAGTAGATTTTGCTTAAAGTTGCTAACAGTCAGACGGACAAACTGACTAACGGACAGACGTATGCTACTACAAACATTACCTCCTTGGTGGAGGTGATTACATGGGGTGGGCTGATTTAACATGCTGTACCTTTGCTAGCCTGTGAAATGTTTGTACCAGTATGCCCACCCCACCACTCTCATAACTGTCCCCATTTGCCTGTAAACACTATTCATTCTTTCATCACAAAAGAGGCACAGTGACAAATGCATTGGAATGAGGTCAACGTTGCCCCAGACCATTCCATACCGGGCTAGATTCTGAGGCCTGAGTCATGGTCGAGCGTCATCACCCCCTGCATACCCCCTGCCTCACCATGGACACCTCAAATAACTGCCCTGGGATCTCAAATGCAAGTGCTAAATTACGTTATTTCAACCATCCAGTCCAAACCATCTACTACTAATTGGTCTCTTGTTGAAAATCAGCTGGTTTCACTAACTTTATTTAACACTTTTGTTTTTTGCATTACCAAAATTGAAAGCTATTTAAAAATAAGTACCGGTAGTGTCTCACATCCTCGAAGGCTTTGAGCAAACAAGAAATTCTACAACCACATCTCGGCAGGAC
This sequence comes from Philypnodon macrostomus, assembly GCA_036025475.1. NCBI lineage: Eukaryota > Metazoa > Chordata > Actinopteri > Gobiiformes > Eleotridae > Philypnodon > Philypnodon macrostomus. The sequence goes on along the minus strand of JAVQKC010020854.1, from coordinate 6,262 downwards.
GCTTTGAGGAGGCTCCGCTTGCATCATTCTTCCTCTGCTTTTTTGCTTGCTGTCCCCAGCAGGACAACTGCGTTTGGAGGGCCTCATGCAAATCAGGAGATTCAAGATGAGGATATAGAGTTGCCAGTCAGGGCTATGTCCAACTGTTTCTTAACAGAATATTGGAATTTGTAACGTGGGTGAAATTAGCAATCATTATTGTTATAAAATATGTGGCTTTTATAAAGTTTATTGTGGTTAACATCTAATTGTCTTTTTTGTTCTCCATTTATACAGCATTCAGCAGTCACAGTATGATATAGCTGCAATTGGCTGAAGATTTCTATGAGATATTGGCATTATATTATCAGTTGGTTTTCTGGAATGCTGGTGGTTTCATTCCAACTCACACCAGTTTTTTTGCCTTTGTGTCCTTAGGCAAGACAATTCACCCACCCTGTCTATGTATGACTGTGTGTGTGTGTTTAATGGTGGTTGAAGTGCCACCACTAGTGTGTCTGTGTGGAGTGAATAGATAATGCTTTATGGCTATCTTTAATGTAAATAATTATTTTCTTTAAATATTTTTTGGAGAAAATGAGCAGTGACTGCATTAATTTATTGATGATTAGTATTATTTATGATGATAGTTGAGAGATACAGTGTTAACTGCAAACTGCTGAAGACTGGAGTCAAGGCAGGGGTAGCTGGAAGGAACTAGAAGCAGTGCTTGTTAAACCCAGAACATAAAGGCAGCTCTGGGATCCTAAAGGAGAAAATATGTGTCTTTAAAACATGTAATGAAAAGAAGGCAGGCAGATGAAGACAGCAGAGCTAGAGGAAGTCAGGCCAAAACACAGGGACATGTTTTGGGGGAAACACAATAGGAGCTTTGTGCTGCATGAGGGGGCTGGGACCAGAGTTCAGACTGTGGGGGCCGAGAAGGGGCTCGGAGCGGGGCACTATGGGGGAAATGAGGCCTCACTTTGGGGAATTGGGGGCTCAGGAGAGGGCCGCAGAGGGCACACCCAGGATCTGAGTGACAGAACAGGTGTACAAGTGACTGGGTCTGTCGGCACGCATTGGAACTTCAAGACATGACTGAGAAGAAGGGCACTACACTAGGGCAGGTGTGCAAGACAGCTGTGGAGGTCAGGCAGCATACAGACATATTTGTGTTATTGAGTCATGGTTCACATCTGAAGGATGTACCTCTACATATGCACACAACTTGCTTTTGTTATCTAACCTGGTGCGGGCAAAGATTTTTAGTCTGAAAATGAAAGAATGATGTTAGGGTTCCCTTGGCAGCCTTAAAACTTTGGAGGGAACTGATTCTGGGGCTTTGTAAAGTTGTTTGATGTTGAAATAGTTGAGTAGTTTGATGCTTATGTTGGCATTGTAAAGAGGATGGTGAATATTGTGACCCACTGTTTTGGTTAGTTTCCTTCTTAACTCACCACATTTGGCCTCAGACTCATGACTGGTGTAGACAGAGATGATTTATGGTCTATGTCATGTTCAGAGATCTTTCCTGAACAGTGTTGTCATTGGAGACACATAGCAGTAATACCAGACGCCTCCTCTCCTCTGATACAGTTACCTTCTCTCACTCTGACACCATAACCTTACAGCCAACTCAATGGGGCTTCTCTGCCTCTTAGTTTAATGACCTCCCGATGACACCTGTGTGTATGAGACCTTTTATTAAATATTGCGGTAATGCATTGTCAATATTTACACATAATTCACTTTGCTTCCCCATCTCACATTTGTTTTTCCTTTTTTGTAATGCTTATGGAATATCTACTTTTATCAATAGTAAATATTAGTTTCCCTTGTTCTAAAGCAGAATCAGATATGCGGCCCCAGCTGTATTGATGCCTGTTTTTTTCTGGAATATTCTTCACATATTTACACTTTTAAATTTGTATGTTAACCTTACTTAATTAAAAACGAAAAAATGAAAATTGTAGTAATGAAACATTTGAACTGAAGCCAACTCAGAGTCCTAAGTTTCACCAATAAATGTATTTGTTTATCTTAAACAAAAGCTAGCAACACAGCCTAACTAGCACTACTCGATTCTACTCGACTCTACTCAGCTCGGTTTTACTCGGTTAGTTTTCCATTACTTTTTAGTGCCGCTTTATTGTTGCTGGGACATCCATCGCTTTATTGTTGCTGGGACATCCACACAGCACCAATGTGACGTCATATATATACGTGACATAAACAAATACAATGGAAGGACGGGAGGCAATGGCAAACTTTATTCTGGCTTTTTATTGAAAGTAGACACAGAAAATGCTGCAGACAGTGTTGACGTCACATTTTATTATCAGCTCAGCTTGCTTTGAACCAGGGCCGAGAAGATACTAAAAAGTACCTGATACTGGTAACGGTTGCCTAGTGGAAATGTTCAATAAGCAATTTGAGGAGTGCTAGTGGAAAAGAGCCATAACTGACCCCTCAACAAGTAGACTCACAAGTAGATTCACTATTCATACCATGGCCATTAGCCAAGTCTTATCATACATATTAGATACATTACAAGAGCATGCTGGAGTATACCAAAAGGAAGAAGAAAAACTTAATTACCTGGCAATGTGAAAATTGTTCTTTCAAACACAGTGTGTAATACAAACAGCCTTTTGACAAACCTTGACATTATCTAAAACCAACTATGAATTTTTATAACCATTTGTTATGCCATGATAAATATTGCATACTCCAGCTTTATCAACAGGATTAGACCAATTTGATCAGTCTTTTTGACCTCACGTCTCCCTGCGATAAGTCTTTCCTCAGGAGAGTCTGGATTCCTGTGGCGCTGCGATATTAGAGGTGCCAGGGCAAACATGCGCGTCCCAAAACATCACAAAGACTTTCTGTGGAGCCAACAGGCCCGACGGCCGCCATCTGCAACCCATTACACCAGCAAATACTTTAGGTCCAAATCTCCCACCGCTGCTTTCTCTGCCCGTTCATTGGTCCAGAGACTACACCCAACCGCACAAGGCTGAATTTACTCTCACTGTTGTTTAGCACAGAGCTGTGTAAGCAAAAACAGTGGCAGTAAAAATGTAAGCACCAAGTATTGATTATCAAAATGTTTGTGGAATTCTTGTCATAGAGAAATAGGCTTGTGTTATCAACTTGAATACTTTTGGTTTTTGTTGGTGCCAGTATGAACACAAACAGTTACAAGGAGATCCTATATTATGGCTATGGCAAATTTATCAGTTGTGCCCTTGGATTTGCCCCAGGTGTCATGCTGCCCTGAGGATATCCTGTTCAATGCCAGTGACAAATGAGACTTTGTTTTTTGGTATGATACACATTTACTAACATTTCAATAGCAACTGCATAAAACTTGCACATAATGAAATGGTTTCTCACCCCAAATACTTGAATTCCTTCATTACATCCTCTACACCACAGTATTATGGATAAATAATACATGGAGTTTTTGCATCAGTTCTGCACTTATTCAATGGTAAAAATGGTATTAGAAAATAATCAGCAATCCATCAATAAGTCTAGGGGTGGGCAAAATGTAAAAAAATATGAAATTTGATATTATCACAATTTCTATTCCAACACAGAAGACAGTGGCTTCATAAAACTTTTTAACTAGAAATTCAAAGTACATCCAATCCAATGTTTATCAGTTAATCTTATTTTCCTTTTTTTTATTAATATGAACACTGGCATTGTTACAGTAAAAATGACATAATAAATTAATGTATCACGATTCAACCATCTTCCCATATTAGCAGATCATCATAACTTCATATCGGACCACGGGTTAGCTCAGTCGGTGGAGCGTCCCTTATTCAGAGCTTGAAATGTTCACCCCAGCATCGTGGGCTTCAATCCTGCTCACAACAGTTTGCCAAATGTCACACCCCGCTCTTCTCCCTGATTTCACACTAGTGTCCTATCAGTAAAACCAAAAAAGGCCAAAAAATCTTAACCATAACTTCATATCACAACTTGATTTTTTTTTATCCCATATCGCCCACCCCTAAATTAGTCCCTCCATGTATGTGTAAGCCATGATAGCTGTGAACTATGATGCCACCCAGCAACAGATTGGCTGGAAATGTCACATGTCAAGACTGGAAGCAGTTTGTTTTTCAACAAAGACACATCCAAACCATACCAAACTATGCTATAAGCTGAACTGCACTGCACCATGTAGTGGAAAAAGTATTTTCTCATTTCTCCTTTCGGCCCTGACCAGATGTTGAATTCCATTTATCTGAACCCTGACTGGTGAGTTGATCCCTGGATCTCTGTTGCTACGTAAACACCGGACTGCTGCAAATGACTTATAGCTGGCACATGTCTTGAGTGCTACAGACAATTAAAGTGCTGGAGGAGTTGTCTTAGATTTCAAAGACTCTTCTAATTAAACCAGGCGCAGCAGCCTCACACCTCTCCATCAGAAACACATGGGCTCGGTATCTGTCCTGATACCCGTACACCTCCTGGATCTTTCTCATGTGGCCCTGGCATTAGAGGCATGTGAAAAATGTGCTTTAGTAAAAAAAAAAAAAATTCAGACACTTTAGGAGCCTGTCTGTGGAATGGAGCTCAGACAGTATAAGACCGTCTACAGGCCAAACATGAACCACACGTTAAAACTGTGTAAAACAGTACAGACAGTTCTTTTAAAGACACTAAAATAAAATCACTCTTACGGAGTTCTTTCATGGCTTGTAATGGTGATGAGTATTATGTAATATCAGATTGTCAGCGCCGGGGAATGGCGCTGGATTTGAATTCAGTGCATGTCAGGAGTTTCATTATTTGTCATTATTTACACATTTGAGAGGTCCACAATACAAACAATATACAGTAGTGCCCTCAGGATCATGCCTGAACATCATACTAATTCTGCTTGGTGTATCTATAGGGATTGTAAATAAAAGTGAGTGATAAAAATAAAATTATAAAATGAACAATAAATAACAAAAATAGCATTCAAATGAACTTCAAAATCACAAATCTTTGTAAAGCTAATTGAAACGCTAAAAAAGACCAAAGTTATTACTGAAAAAATTACGTAACAGTGCTAACCCGAACAGACTTTAGTCCCTATTATAATGGTCAATAATAGGGTAATAGGGTAATCGTTGGGATGGGATGGGTTTCTTGAAAAACTGCCCTAAGCATTATGCATTGGGATCTTCTCAGAATTATGCCTCGTCCCCTCCAGATCATGATTATACTAGGCTACTTTTAGAATCACGTTTAAAGTCAATGTATAGTAAACTTTGCATCTTTGTTTTTGAATATCACAGCCATTGTTGCATTGTCATCAAATTAAAAGATGTAAAAAAGCCGTAGTCTCAAACATTTTACTATTATTACATACACACTCTGTTTTTACATGGCTATGACCACACCGATCCACAACACTCACAAACCCATGTTTATATCTTATGTGTGATCTCATCTGCCAGTCGGCGTTACTGCGCCTGTACCACATCTGCGGTAGTTAACGTCTATTTTTAAACTTATGGGACATGACATCATCTAAGGCTAGTGTTTTATTTTGGCTGTTTTTCCCATTCACCCATGTGCCACTCTCATGTGCTAACTTTATCGGCCTCTTCCGTTATCAGGGTTCTTCCCACCACACCCTTCTCTCATTTTCCCATCACTCCCGTTCTGGCCGTGTACCACAGGGGAATATCCCGCCATCCACTATGCCAATAATACGTCGTCTGTATTGCCCCGGTCCACACCCCAGAGGCCCCCGTCCCAGGGCAGAGAGGGGGAAACCAGGGGCATCTGAATTCCAGGCTTGGACAGGCCAATGGCACGTCAGCTGTGACAGGCAGGCTCATGAATGCCTGTCCTGCAGCTGCTAACACGGATGTCCAGTGAGTAGTGCAGTTGGCTTGGTTAGTCACTTTAAATGTCTAGTCTGTAAGTTTCCTAAAATTGAAAAGATAATGCTTGACCCTGTTATATGATGTAAAGTATTTTTATCATTATATCGGCAAAACGACGATATTATGGAATCACATTGGTGTTCGTCCGTGTCCGCAGATCCTAGCTGTGAACGCGATAACTCAAAAACCAATTGCTGGATCAGTTTCAACATTTGCACACAGGTACATACCATAAAGATGCCGAACTGTATCGATTTGGGTACTTCTTCGATGAATTATTAATTAAGTAATTAATTAATAACGGGCCAAAACTGTGAACGCAATAACTCAGAAAGTCTGTGCTGGATCTTTTTCAACTGTTGCACACAGGTACA
>JAVQKC010020852.1:0-11761 GCA_036025475.1 Philypnodon macrostomus | reverse complement strand
CTATGGGACCCTGGACACACTTACTTTGGCAGAGAGCAATGAAACTTGGTACAGTGATTCTCCATAGTGTACCCAACATAAAATATTATTATGACTCCACCCTACAACAAACAGGAAGTTGGCCATTTTGAATTGAATTTGGGAGGTCAGGTATATTTGACAGCCTCTAACTTGCACATACTGATTAGGCTCAAACCTGATATACCTAATTTCAACCCCCGGCCCTGAACACATCTGACTAATATGATGGCAGTTTCCTCCATAGCGCCCCCTATAGACTGAAAGAAGAATGTGGTTTCAGGGAATTTTCCAAAATTTGGTAAAAATATTCTTCAGAAACATCCAGACAAATCAAGAAAGTCAAATAGACCCTTCCCATGTTTGTCATGGTTTGGGGACAGGGCCTCTTAATTGTTCGTTAACAATATTAAAACCCATAGAAATCACACAATGTCTGATTAAGGTGCCTGTTGGTGACAGTTGTAGCAGCCGTATGGGGCCGTTTCACCTTGCTGTCAGGGACGACAGCACAGGCCTAGTTTGTTTCTATTTCTTCAGTACATTATAATTTACGATTTGTCAGACATTTGTTTATAGATTACATAATAATAAAAAACATGGGGTGGCTCCCTGTTGTACTCCTCGACAATGATAATTCTTCAATATACAAAAAAGTGCTTTATTTAAGAGTTCATTAATTTGTGAATGTGTTAAACTGGAAATAAAAAGACTAGCTGAAGTGGGAAAACTACCTGTTGATTTGAGCTGCATATATTCTTTCTGTTAAAAAAACTTCTTAAATGAAGAATCTTGTCTTACTTACAATATCTTGAGTTTTTGCACATTTGTGTATGTGTCAGGTGGATTGGGTGTGTGGTAGTCCTCTGCATGGTGGTCCTGGTCCTGGCCTTCAACATCCTGGGTGTGATGTGTGGGACCTGCGGTTACGACAAACATGCCACGCCCACCACGCGTGGCTGCCTCTCCAACACGGGGGGCAACCTACTAATGGCGTACGTTTCTCTGATTATTTTTGTGTATAATAATGAAAGGTAGGAGTGACAGATGCACTACTCACTAGAACACATCGGAACAAGGCTAATAGTCTTCAGTTTTTAATATAAATCTAAAACACATTAATATAACAGGTGGTAAAAAGTGCTTTGTGATAGTATGCCTCTGTATTTAATCAACATTAACACATTTTTCACTTTCCTTTTTGACCCTTACCAAATTACATATGACTCTTCCAATTTTCCAAATGTACTGACTTTACAGCAGATGACAGATGAATTATTCTTTTTTAGTGGTGTGGGCTTCTCCTTCATCTTTGCCTGGGTGCTTATGGCCATTGTCACAACCCTCTTCATCGTCGGTGGTAACGTGGAGAAACTCATGTGCGAGCCTCTGGCCAACAGACAGTTTTTCAAGGTACTATTTACAAACCCTAATTAAGCCTTAATACCTTAATGCTCTGCTCCATGCCAATTGCTGGGCTTTTTTTGGAGAAGGTTTTAATTGAACATGATACCATTACATAATTGTGATGCTGTTACTATGTATTCACCTCTGTTCTGGGGGATTGTTTGGCTGTAGATCATTGACACTCCGTTCTTGGTTCATCCTGCCAAGAAGAACTTCCTACCCGGGATGTTGTTCCAAAATCCCAACATTGACTTGACGATTGGAAGCATGTACAGGTAATAATAATAACAGAATAAACAGTGGTTTGGGGCAAGATATAAATCAAGTGGTAAATGTCCACACGTCTATCTAACATCATTAGGACATACACTAAGTAATTACAACACAGACATGTTTATTGTTCATGTATTTTCGATGTAGAGAGTGCTATGACAACAATGGCCTTTACCACGCTCTGCAACTGGAAACATTGTTCAACGTCAACTCTTTCCTCAACAGAACTGTGGTATGCATCTGTTTATCCCATGGAGGTCATTATAACTATATATTAAATTACTGTGTCAGAAATTAGGACTTTTGTTTTTCTTTTTACAGTACAACAAGGACTTAACCAAACTGTTAGAAAGTGTGCAGGTGGACCTGCGGGACATCTCACTGCTGGATCAGGCAGGCAGAGACAGCCTCATTAACTTTGCCAATGCTGGACTTGGACACATTGACTATCAGGCGTACCTGACTGAGGTAAGCCTCCTGTTTGTTTCTCTGGAGATTACCAGGTGCATTAGATAATAGGTCCATCCGCAGAGATGAAAATGTGCTGTAAATCCTAAGACACGGTTTTTCTTGAATGGATGGTTCGAGTTTTAAATGTTCTATTGTACTCAGACAGACACAGTGTGTAGTAGAATCACACAAAGACCAACTTTAATGTCTAATCAGATGTGTGGTATATCCAGGATACCTCAACAATATACAATATCATGTACTGTATGTTAGGAATGACCAATATTTTCTGTAATTATTTGCTGTAGTCCAGTACCCTGCCTAAGGCTCATAGATGCTGGACATGTTCCAGTCATCCACAACCCTAAAAAGAGGAGGCAGAGGAATTCATATGTAAAGCCTCTTTTGTGCTTATCCAAACGTGGGCTGTATAAACAATTACTGTCTTTAGGAAGCGTTCCTATGATTATTGAGAATTATAAAAATGTTATGATGTATTTTGTTTCAGCTAAATAAGGGGGTGACGCTGGTGGATCTGCTGTCATTTTCTGCAGACTTAGAATCACAGGCTGACAACCTTGTAAGTCCAAACAGTAATATTTCAACATCAGCTGGATGAGCATCATTTACACATTTAATATGTTTTTGTTTTCCAGCCACGTGGTGCACTTGAGAATGCATTGAAAGGACATGCCAGCAGTATCAGACAAATTCACAGAGACCAGGTGTTACCCCTAGAGCAAGCAATGGTAAGCATCTCATAACACAACAAATACACCAGACAGGCATGTCCTATGGAAGATTTACTGCACAGAATATTTATACTTTTACATTGGATGTGTTTTTTTCCTCCCTCTTTGAATTCATTTTGTGATGTCAGAAATTTGTCAAAGCAAGGGTAAGCTGTTATTGGTGTAAGACTCTGTGAAATGTTCTGGTGATAGCAGTGTGGTTAAGAAGTGACTTTTTGTGCTGTTTTGTGCTGTGATTTATGTATTTCAATTTGGTGCATTTGTGAGATTATAGTAGTATTTCCATGCTCTTACAGAGTACACTGAGTCAGAGTATCAAGCTGTTGCAGAGGACATCCACTGAGCTTCCAGTAAGAAAATAATCATCATCTACTAATGTGTATTATAAATGATGTGTCACAGCATAAATGTACATTCCTGTCATGTCAGGTCAAAGTCAATAATATCCTGAGTGCTATTGATGCAGCAGAGTACCTCATCGCACATAACGCCTCCCATGTTGTCAAACAGGTACAGTTTATAGTGATATGGGAAATATAACTATACTATAATGTGTTTAAAAATGTGCTGAAAGAACTTGAATACATGCTTTTCCAACTCTGGGTGGTTTCATATTTCTTCGTCATGCATGTTTTAAAGATATAAACTATATTATGTGGTTTAATGTATGTAGTGATTAATGATAGCAGGAGCAGAGCCAGTCTTTTGGTTCACATTACTTTGTCACATCACTTAGTACTTCGCCTCAAGGTTCATGCAACTGCAGTTTTTTTCCTTGTCAGTCAGCACACAAACGTGCTCTCTAGGCTTAGAGGTATTGTCTCACTCATATCTGTGGTATTTCTGCAGGAAACAAAAGGCTACACTGACAGTCTAGTGGGATACTTCAAACAGTATACAGAATGGGTGAAAAACTCAGTGAGTATACTAACATTTCTAAACTTAAACAAAAGCCTGTACATGTTGTTGATAGTGTGTTGTGCCCACAGCTGACTGCAGAGGTGGCTCAGTGTAAGCCCGTCAGTAACATAGTGGACAGTCTGGAGATAGTGGCCTGCAGCTTCATCATCGACTCTGTGGTAAGAGTAGAACACTGTCTGTGTGTGTATGCGGACCATGTGACCTAGATGAAGCTGGATGTGGACCAGAAACATGAACACCTCTTTGACAGCTCAGAGTCTGGGGAATTGGAAAACCATGGCTACTTTCACATATATGAGAACAGCATGTTCCCAAGCCTCCAGCTCGCTCACTCACTCACTCACTGAGGTAGAATAAAGTGAACTGGGGGCAGAAGGCGAGTGAGCACAAAGATTCTTCACTATGTTCAGTCACTGGCTCAGCTGAGCTTGTTTATATATGAGCTATATATCATGGACGTCGAGTTTGTGAGTAAATGAAAAGGTTCAACAAGCCGTAGAGTGTAGAGGCCAATAAAAACAGAGAATCTGTTATATCCTGGCTCCAGCAGCTACTGTACATGTGTAAACATGTGACTCTACTGTACACTGGATGGAGGAGGACAGGATGTTCTGGGCTAAAGAAGTGCACAGTGTGTTATTTATTTATGTTAATATTCACATATGCAGTCTGTGTGTGTTTGCTTTAGATTCAAACTAAAACTTGGTTATATGAATTGTGTTAAATTGGCAAAGACAATATTTCATTGATCAGCTTTAAAATGCAAAATAAAAAAATCTGATCTGACGATAGACATTCTTTAACTTAATATGAAATCTAAAATGAATCTTAAATACATATAAGAAGGTGTTTAAGGTTATAGAAACCAAAAGACAAGTGAAGATTTGTCACAGAAAGTGCCTTTTAAACCAGTATAATGTTACACACTAGTAAATGCTGTGAATATTTAGTTGACTATATTGGAATGGGTTTTTTTAGAACACGTTCTGGTTTGGTTTGGGAGGCTGCTGTATCCTGCTGATTCCCAGCATCATCTTCTCGATCAAACTGGCCAAGTACTACAGACGAATGGACACAGAAGACGTATTTGAAGAGTGAGTGTCTACAACACCATCAATACATATATATATATATATATACATACACACACACACACACACACACACACACACACATACACACACACACATACATACATATTTCCAGAGCTTTATCTCTTAGATCAGGGGTTCCCAAACCTTTTCGGCTTGCAATCTGGTTTTGAAATGACCAAGGCCTGAAGATCCAGCACCTCGTGGAGGGATTTATGAATATTATTAACAAAATGGGAAAGGAAAATAAGTAATAAGTGTCATGCACGATTGTGCCCAGCCCTTACAGGCTTATATGACACTATTCAATGTACAAAGGTAGATGACCATTACAGAACAAAAACACATTTGTCAAAATCAAGATTCACCCATGCCCTCTCTATAATTGTACTGACGTCCTTATCAAAAAGCCAACTCATCATATCCACATCAGACAAACAAAATAATAATATATTTTGTTTTACAATAGATTTTCTCAAACTTCTTAAATCATTATACAATAGACAATAAAAAACTACATCATGATAGTGATTTACTACATTCAGCTAAAACAGCTGATTATTATGGCTTAAGGAAATCTCAGCATCACTGCATCTTCTGTTCAGAGCTCTCCTCATCCATTCTAACAATAATATAGTATATTGAGTGACAGGAGCACCCTGGTAACCCTCAAGAGGAGGGGTTTCTTTGTGAACTACTTTCTGGCCTGTCTCCTCTTTGATGTTTGTTTGTGTATTTGTGCACGTGTGTGAGTCTGTTACCCAGTCTGCCTGCAGCCTTCCCGCTGAAGTAAAAGTTGAAGAAGTCGAAGAAGCTGTTTTCTGTTGAATGAGCCCACGTGTAGTTTACGTGCGCTTGCACAATGTCCTGTGTGTGATAAGGACTGTCAGATGGGCTGTTCTGTGTGCCAATCAAATAAAACAGGAAGCCCTGATGATAGACTTTATTTTGAAAGGCAGCCCTCTGCGATCTACCTGCACTGGTTTGGCAGTCGACCAGTCGCATTGACGTATTGTGCACCCCTATGGCTGTATATCTCATTTCTCCTCTCACTTATATGAACTCATTCTGGCTTTCCACATGATGTCTTCTTTTTGTTCAGCACCACATTTACACAGTTTGTCTTGCTTTAACACTTGTCTCCATCTTTGTCTTGACATTATTGTGGCCACTGTCCATTTGCATCTTCTTCAATCTTTCGAGAGCATTGTCTTTACATGGTCACGGATCTTTCTTGAGACATGTCCAATTTCACTTTATCTTCTAATCAGCAACCACACCTGCTCTTGTGTTGGATTATGGGTAATACAGGTAACTACAGATGTATGGAAGCCTCTCTGTGACCAGGCATGAGCTTTTGTAACCTGATGTTTAATGGTGCAGGGAGTTTTTCAAGTTTGTTAACAATGTAATGTCTAAAGAACCACTACATATAAGTCCAATGTATGTTTGTATGTGTAGCTCGCCTTATCTTGATACTCTGAGCCGGTTTTCTCGAGCTTCTGCTCCACCGTGTTATCCCGACTGGTGAAAAAAAAGACATCCTCATCGGCAGTAAGTTACTCAAGAGGTCATCAACCATTCACCAACTAATAAACTCACCAATCAACTAACTCATCGATCCATTCATCTAAAGCCTCTCACTCTTCATCTCGTCTTCATCATCATTTTACGGGTTACAAACATCCGATAAAGCCTGCACTTGACAGTTTACTTTCTTTGAGACTAATTTAATAAAGCCTGTTTAAAAGGAGCGCAATCTTCTACAGCAAGTCCTGTATATGAAAGGAAGAGCATTTTTTCAAACATATAAATCTGATTTATAATCTACGGGTAAGTGCATGTTTTGCATGTGTGAAAATGAATACAATTTTCATCAAATTTGATAAATATACCTATTGTGTGTACAGTAGATGCATGTGCCTTTAGTGTGTTCCATAACAGTTAGAACCCCACCTGTCATATCTGTGCATGCAATATCCAGTGCATGAAATCTTTCATACGCACATTTCCTACATTGTAGCCATACTGTAGCATAATTTTGTATCTGTAAATATATTTTTCATTTGGGGATTGAGCAAAACATAAAATGTTCTTTCTTTCCACAGTGGTCAGGAAAACTATTAATTGAACCTAAATTGGTAAGTGCTCACCAGTCATAACCTCCTTCTCTATTTGTGAAATCTGAACTAAAGTAAGTATATGAAATATTCATTCTCTCTGATTTTACAGAATCACTGAATTTCTAAGCACCACAACGGGGGCAGCTTGACCTCCACTTTCTCTTCAGGCCATTGGACTTAACCCCGTGGGACCAGCCAACTGTAACTCACCAAATGTTATCCACACTTCATACTTGTACATTATCAACTGTCAGAGCATCACCTCAGTGTATCATACGTTTGTATCTACTTCATCAGTTTAACTTGGGGACACAAGTGTACATTTTTTTACGCTTTCAAAATTGTTGAAAGTTTTATATTTTTTGTTATTTTTTTTTATAAGTGAGTTTTTAGTCCTAGTCACTTTCCTGTGTTATGTTTTGTCTCCTCTTTATCCTTCTCCTCTGTAAATACTTGTAGTACAGTCTTGACTCTAGACCAGGTAGCTATGTCACACGCTGTAAAACATTTTGACTACTTTTTGACATTCTTTAGATTACACAGTGAGCATTTTCCTTGTCTATGCCACTGTAGGAAATGCTGCCAGTTAAAGAACACACACAGACACAAATTGTGTAACTGATGATTACATTGTTTGCTGGAGGCCTCTTGTGATGTCAGAGGCCAAGCTTTAAACTGTGAATTTGAGACGAATCTGTGAATAAAAACTTGAAGTTCTTGTTGTGTTTTTCATCCATAACTACACATGTCCTCAACTGTAGACTAAACATACAATAAGGAAATTGTATGAGGGTAATTAATCTCTCAATCATACCTGTTCTCTTTGTGTGCTAACATGTCACATAAACTCAATAGCTTCCAAAACACACAGAAACTGAAGATTCCAGAGAACATTCAAGTAACATATGCAGACCTGAGTACATGCACACACTTGGAGTGGGGGGGGGGTTGGGGGTTGACAGGTTCGGGGCAGGAGCAGCCGTGTGGGGGAATGATGTGGCAGAGGGAAGTGGCGTGACGCTGCTGCATCCTATCAGAATAGGATTTAATTTAAAGGAACATCTGGTCCAGACACAAACACAGACGACATGTTTATCCTCCACTGGCTGCGTCTACAACAAAAGCATCAGAACTCAAATATCCACGATGCACTGCAGGTTCATATGTGTGCCCACGGATACACGCCAAACATACTCTCAATGCACTTTTGTCAGTTCATTTGAGATACAGTTCTCTTGTCAAGGATGTGACTGTTCTTTTCTTCAAATTTGGGACATGACATGATTTTGTACTTGTCCAAACTAGTATCAGTGATAATGTACAGCATGTGTGTTGCAGATCTGCAAATATACTTATATATATATATACCTATACTCAAACAGGTTATTCTCTCAAACCAATAATAAAACTGAATAATTTATAAATACTCAAAATAGACATTCATATATTGGCTTATATTCAAACAATATTTCTAAATGTAAATAATGTATAAGTTTTATTTTGGACTTTCGGCCAATTCAAGGTTCATTGGAATTGGTATAGACCAAAGTTTGTAAACAGAAAGTTCTAAATTCCAGAATGGGGGCACCTGGAGGCAAGACCATAATACGTTTTCAGTGGAACAATTATCATTAGCCATAAAATATTGCAAATGAAGATGGTTTTGACAAATACCATCCACTCTGCTACATGTAGGTAATGTCAGTGCCTGGTTAGGAAACATTAGTATGTTTATTTAATGTGCTGGAGGCAAAATTCTGTCCTTAAAAAATCTTGACGACCACAATAGTTTGTTCGTTGTATGTTCAGAATAATTCTGTCCCTCACCACAAACACTACTTTTTTTGTAAAGTTAACTCACTTTTGCTCCAGTCGCCTCCATTCCGGAAGTTTGAATATTCCATATGACCAACATTTTAAAGGCTCTATAAGGATGCTAGTGAATGCGTTTTCTGTTTAAAACATATATACATATAAATACAAGGCCCTAAGCGGCATCAGACAGCAATATTTTTGAAAATTCCTGCAGGTTCTTTTAACTCATCTTTACAAAATGCTAAATATTCATAAAATGTACCATATGTGGAAGTTTAGACAGCTGCCACACCTGACTGATATAATGTGATATATAATGTTTATAGACAAAAAAAAAGTCAAATATATGTTTTGGCATCAGACCAATCTTATATATCTTAATATCTTAATATGTGTGCGCAGCAGCTACATTTGAGATGAACACGATATGGATCAGCCTTAACTCTTAGGCAAATGACTTCAAGCTGTAATTAGCTGGTGCACTCTTAGCCCTCGCTCCTACCATCAATAGTCAAAGAGCCCTCTATGCCATAAGATTATATAATGTGTCGCTAAACGTTCTCATAACATTCGCTTCATTTGTGTACTGTCCTCCGGGCTCATACCCCCTCCTCTGCTCCCAAAAGTCCCACAGACCCATTGACCGCTTCCAGTCGCCCCTCTTCCTCTGTACCCCCTCCCCTGGTTTATGTTTCACCCTCCCCCATACATCCTGCCCATCACTTCTTTAAGATTTGCCCTGACCACACAGAACCGGGCATTAGCCACATGTGCTGGATATATGTGTCTATGTAAAACTCGGGGAGGAGTCAGAGCTCACCTGAATAATACCGTCTTTGTGGCCCATAGCTTTATAAGGCCACGCTCAGGCTCCTCCAACCTTTGCATGCCTTATCTACACCCATACACCATCAATTTCTGACATAGCCACCATGAGGACCCGGCTGAGATTTCTACTTCTGCTGGCGACAGCCGTGTGTGTGTCCCACGCACAAACTAGCAACAATAATGCCAACGAAAGCAGGCAGCCGCAATCCCAGCCGCAATCCCAGCCCCAATCCCAGCCCCAATCCCAGCCACAACAGCAGCGCGGCATCTGGGACGAGCCCATCCGATTCAGCACCAAGAACAAAGACTCCTGCACTATGGTGGTGTCCGGCGCTGGGGACTATACCCGTCTTCGTGTATCATGCAAAGGCCAGACCGCAGGACAGTCCTACTACTGTGACTTCCAAGGCAAACCCAACCTCTGCCGCCCTTACAACCTCAACCCACGCCACTACTTTACCCAGATGATGTGGGAGCTTAGGAAGATAAACAACGCCTGCCAGGGTCAGAAGATCTACCGCCCAGCCATGTGCAAGAAGTATCCAGATGAAGCCCACATGACCTACCTGTCCGCATACCCCAAATCCACCACCTCTAAGCCCTCCAAGCCTGTTCCAGAGCCTCGCAAACCAGTGGTGCCGGCGGTCCAGCCTAAACCAGTCACTACTCCCAAACCGGTGAAGCCCCAGCCGCAGCCGGTCAGACCCCAGCCACCCAAGGTATCCCAGCCAAAGAAGACCACCCCCAAGCCTGTGAAGACCACTACTCGTCCCACACAGCAGCCCGAAGCCAAGGCATCTCGTCTTGCCACGGAGTACTGCTGGAGGAGCTTCCATGGGATCTGTACCTACTTCATCAGCTGGTTCCAAAACTGAGTCTACATCTGGACCCAAGTAAGTAGAAAAATATGCTTGTTAATCCAGCTAAAGCTTCAAGATCTAGTAGCTATTATCGATAAGTGTATACCAGTCTTAATTATGTTGCTTATATTTCAGATTGGCCCTGGTGGAAACTCTACTTTTTGAACGATCCCGTATGTGAACGTTCGGAGCCACTTGTCTGGTCCCCAGGCTGCATTATCCAGGCTGAGTATCCTCCAGAATCAAGAGCCAGCCACTATGCGTTATCCCGTTACTGTATGTGGTGCTTTTGTCACACAGCAAAATATGGCAGGCATGTGACTCTGTTTGTATATGAAGTAACAGTCTTTGTGTGTTTTTTTATGATGGTTAAACGAAAGTGTACTGGGAAAAAGGAATAAAGTGGAGAACTGGTGTTTTCATTCAAAGAGCCCCTTGTTTTATTTCGGTCATTAGCCCAAGGTAACAACAGGCAGGAAACTATTAAGGTGCAGACATAGAGTGCACTAAAGTCAAGGGACGTGTCTAAGCGTCTTTGTATGGGCGAATGAATGAGTGGAGTCTTGAGAGCTGCTGAGTGCGGCAGAACAGAGGGCGTCTGTGTGCAGCCCGCAGACCAGTGGAAATCAGAGTAAATAAACACACCACGTCTCTCTGTGGAGAAGGATGCAAGCTGCACTGCTTCAACACTTGTCACTGTGGTCACTGTAGTCATTAGACGGGCCTTCACAATATAGTGGGAAAATGAAATCAACTTTTGAAAATAGTTGCATTTAAAAAGTATAAAAGCTAATGTGCAAAGTGGCATTTTAATCCAGGCTATATGAGACAAATGAAGAGTATAATAAGAATTCAAAATGAAACACGAAGCATTTGGTTTTCTGGAAAAATACTGGCAGCAGCCATGGGGTTATGGATGTATTGAACATGTGATGCACAGATATATCGGCCCAACATTGGTATCAGCAATGTTAATCTGTTGTTCTTAAAGGATCCTTTCTAATATTTAGGGCCAGAGTAAAAAAAGATAATTGGAAAAGTCTCAATTCAGTGTCACACAATCCAATGCAATAATAATTTCCATCCATCCATTCTCTTCCGCTTGTCCGAAACTGGGTCGCGGAGGCAGCGGTCTAAGCAGGGAACTCCGGCCTGCGACCACCGCCCGATCCACATTGCACCAGCCCTTTTTTAAGGGTACCTCCCGCAGGTGGTGGGTCCAC
>JAVQKC010020849.1:0-10322 GCA_036025475.1 Philypnodon macrostomus | reverse complement strand
GTTTCATTGCTCTCTGCCAAAGTAAGTGTGTCCAGGGTCCCCTAGGGGTCATAAACATGGGGGCGCTATAGAGGCATTCTTTATTTGACCTCTGTAATGTGCCTATGTACATTAAGTATCCACTAGCCTGGATCAATGTGACAACATTCATGAGATTTCGTTTATGTTCAGCAGGATTATTGGCTCAATAAAAGTGCACCCCAACATTAATTTGTGAAATTTTTAATTGTCATTAATCGAAGATGTACCAAACTCAATCCAGTTCTGCGTCTTTATGGTATGTACCTGTGTGCAACAGTTGAAACTGATCCGGCAATTTGTTTTTGAGTTATCGCGTTCACAGCTAGGATCTGCGGACGCGGACGAACACCGACGTGATTCCATAACATCGTCGTTTCGCCCATATAATAAAGTGTTACCTTCATGTTTGGTAGATGTCCGTCTGAATAATCAAAGCTGCTGGTCATGCTCCTCTGTAAATGTACACTGCCTGAAACAAGAAGTTAATATGTTCTTTATATTTATATTATAATACTTACACAAATGTATTACAATATTGTCGTTCAACAAGCTGATAACTACGAACAAAAAACGTGATGGGAAAACAGGTGGCATTTATATTTGAGCCATTTTCAAAAATACATTAAAAGCATCAACTGTTGTGTGTAGTGTGTACAGTAGTGTGTAGTGTGTACAGTAGTGTGTAGTGTGTAGTGTGTTGTGTGTTGCGTATACAGTAGTGTGTTGTGTGTTGTGTGTTGCGTATACAGTAGTGTGTTGTGTGTATTTACTAATTTCTTAATCAAATGCCAAACTACTTTCACTATTATGTGTCTAAACACTGCAGAGTAGCCTATGACACATAACACCTCTGAATACAAGACTTAGATAAAGAAAGAATCATTTCTTTGTTTGATTCTGGTGATCCAGCCTCTCATGAGCCTGCAGGTGGATAGATGAAACCAATGAAACCTGTCAGACCAGAGACCAACGCATTCCTCTCACAAAAGTGTGTGGATATTGTTCGGATGGCAATCACAATTAGCACTCAGTGCCAGTCAAGGCATTAAATAGTTTTTAGCCTAGGATCAGATGGACCTCTCACATGACCTAAAGCGAAAATATCATGTTATAAGCAGTTCATGTCCCCAGTGACTGCCTATATCACCATAATACGGCTAGTTTACAGTAAGTAATATATGTGACCAGGCTGAATTGGTTATATACCATTTGGCAGCGTCTTCCTGGCCTTCCGAGCCATGGTAAGCTGAACTTGCTGGTGAACGCGCAGGCTCCGGTCATTTGAATTAACTTGGCTGGAGTTTGAGGTCGGCTCGGTCGGCAAAGCTAAGGTCGTGTCGTCCACCACAAACGGGTCCTGGCTCAGTAAGGCCGACTTCATAAGCGCCTCGTCCATTGTAAATAAACTCCGATATCTCCAGGAAACGTTAGATCATTCAGGTTTGGAAAATAAACGATGTTCCTTGGTTGAATTGGGTGTCGCTTTGTTATGGGAGCTGACAGGGAGTAGGGCGGGGCCAAGCGCGCACCTGGGATCAGGTGTCTTCCCCCGGGTGTAGGCTGTCTTTCAAACAGCGAGTTTATAACTGTTACGAGCACGGGGATTATTATTACTGAATTAAAATACAGGTAATGAGGAAGAGGCATTGCCCCACTTATTGGAATCTGTCAAAAACAATGGCATTTAGCCTGCTGCAATATTGTACTACTAACAGTTTACAATTCAGTTAGCCCCAAGTACTATTAATACAATAATATAGAGCCTACATTAAAAATAACATTAAATACATGATTATTGCTTATCCTATATCCTATTATAGACTATATATTTGTAGGCCTATAGATAAGATTAGTCTGTCCATTATCCTTTTTATTTCTGTTCCCCACATTCATATTTTTTTGCTATCCCTTATTCCTGGCCTATTTTATTTTTTAGATATGTTGGGGCTGGCCTGATTACTCCAAAATTACTTTATGTGGTTATATATTGACAGCATTTGGCAAACCCATAGACAGAAACAAGGGCAGTTCCCACCAGGTGCTTCCAGGTAAAATGAGTCACCTGTCATCCTCTGCTCAGCCTGTAGGCTATAAGCAATGCCACACATCTACTCAACAAAACACACTATATTTGGCTGGGGTTTTCTGTGCATCTCGGGAACTTCTTAAACTCGTAAACCCAACAAGGTCACACAGCCTTTATGGGTGGTGTACCAAGGATTACACATGTTTTTATTAAGGTGCATACTTGATTTAATAGTGTGTACTTATGGGGGAGCAGGATCTTCAAAGATGGGTGTCAGAAGGGTGCAGACACCATGCACTGTTATGGTTTCTATAATCTGACCCCGAGAGAGAATTCAGAAATATCACCTAGAAACGGTGTTGGATTACAGGTGATACTCGCAGAGCTGCTGAATGTGTGCATATCACATGATGTATTGATTCCAGGTTCAAGAGATTATTTTTTAGAATTAAGTTTTATTGCACATATATATATGTGGTTAAAGTGTGTTATGTGTCACCTGCACAACCACTTTATTACAGTCATAACCTTTCATATGGTTGTACATATACTCATTTTTGCATTTGTTGCACCTTGTTGTCTACTTATATGAATTCATAATTGCTGTGTTCTTGGGCAAGACAGCAACTTTGCCAATGTAAGAGATTTTGTTACTGAGAGTTTGGTGGTGTGTTTGGTGTTGGTCAAAGAGGCTGCGTGGTATGGCTGCCACATCACCATCAGTCTGCTCCAGAACAGCTGTTTGGCACCATTTAATGAAAGTAGGCTTTATGTTATATTGAATTTTAGGAGTATGCAATCATTATACACAAAAGTAAAACATTGCTATATTTTTGTGATTATTATATTATATTTATTATATTTGCCAAGTGCTTTGAAAAAACTAAACAAATTGAATCCATTAGTAGTAGTTGTAGTAATGCTGTGTGTGATTGTAATAATTCTAAATCTGATTAAAAAAATACAAACCTGTATAGGCTACTGTATATATTATGTTATATTATAGTATATGGGGGTTCACTGAGTAAAATACAGTGTAAAAAGAAGTATTAGGAGAAGAACTTTTAATTAATTTTTCTCATGAAACAATCTTTCCAGTTATTCAAACCACTTTCATATTAGTCGAGCATTTTTTGTTACATGACAACCCTGGCTCGAGATGTGTTCACCAAACATTCAAATAGTCAACAATCAGATACTATTTCAGCACATAGCATTTGTACAGTTGTTTCTTATCTGGTCTTTTGCTCTTCAATGCTGTTGACAGTGTAATTTACAGGCCAACTACAAAATGTATAGACAAAGATTTTTCATTTGCAGATAATTAGTTCCATAAAAAAGATGTTGTAGCCTAGCCTAGGTATCTAAGACAATACGTCACAATTGCTTCATAGACAAGAATATTTTGCAGAGGTATCGTGTAATGCAAGTCTGAATAAATATTAGTAAATCTTGCCTCACACTATTGGCACATTTCATTTTCAGACACATAAAGGCCATATTTTGTAATATGTAAAAAAAGACCATTTTACGTTTTAGTCCTGTTCCTCCTAAATGATAACACTGTTGAAGATAGATACTATTTATGTGCATTCTGATTTTTAAAACTATGTATATCTCAATTTTAATAAGTCTTTGATTATTACTAAATGTATAACTTTCAACATCAATGCATCAACTAATCATTTCCATCGTACATACTGAGGCTACACCAACCAGCATATCTGTGGCACATTATTTTTAAACAAAGATTCTGTACATTGTCATTTTTGCTTTTCATTCCAGTAATTTATACATCGTTTAAAAAAAATTATAAAATATTCACACATTTTTTACAAGTTCATCATTCAAGGTTAAAAACACAATTCCCCTGTACTCCTTATACAACTATATACAAGATTACTTTTTCCTTTGCATCATTCAGTTGTCAACGCAGGAGACAAAAAGTAGGTGATTTCAGCCAAAAAACAGAAACAAAAAAAGTGTAAACCCTTAATATGTGAAACGCTTTCATTTCAGGGGGCTGGTGACGTGATAGCAGCAAAGAGGTAGAGATATTGTGACCGATATTGTGGAATACTGAATCACAATTATTTTTAAAAGGAGAACAATGCAACTCATTTAGAAGTCAATGCGATGGTTAAATTAGTTGTTGTGGGGTGAATGAAGCTTCCTCGACCCCCCCTCCTCCCCCTACCTCCCCCTTGACAGAAACAGCCTTGTAAAAATGAGTGCACCGTGTTCCAGCATTGGGAAGTCTCGGGTCAGGTCATATGTGTCGCGAGAGGCTTTTACAGACTGGTGAGGAATAAAAACATGTAAAACTACATATGTAGGTATCATTTTGATAGTTTGTATTCTTTGTCTATTATGACCATGGAGGGAGCTCTGTAGAGCAACCAAAACGGCACAAAAATATGGCAAAGCATTGCATTGTTCCCTTTTAAGTACACAATAGAGTTTGACAGTTTGGTGAAGATTTGCTATGGGCTGCTATGGGATTCATGTAAATTTAAAGGCAGCACATTCTCCATAAGGCTAATCTGCACCATTAAATGCCTTTGACAACATGGGATTTACTGGATTGGGATGACAGGTATGTGCTTGTAAATGGACAACAGAGCAGTTGGTATGTCAAGGTTAGTTCGCTCGTAACACTTACGCATTGGCTGAATTTGAACTACAAACACACATAGCGGTCTCGGAAGATACCAAAACAGCACCGTGACTCACTTCCAGTTTTCAGGTCTCTGAGGTAGCCACAGAGCCACAGATGCTGCAGGCACATTTCCTCACACAATAAAGTGATCTTCCTCTGCTCCATTGGGTTAGTTTTAATTGGACTGCTGTGCCAACTTGTTTTAGGCCAATAGAAATACTTGGTTTTGATAACAGGTGTAAGGTTAAGACACAAAATCTGGACACATTCTAGGGTCATGGTCAAACCCTTTTGACAAAAATCATACCGTCTCCAATTAAACAAAAAATAAAAAAAATCAGTCATTTACAGCATACAAGTTTTCTGTAAGGCATTCCTTCAAGTTGTCAATAATTCAGCAGGTTCTTCCTCCCAAACCTCCGCTCAGCAGTCTGGTGTTGTCCAGCAAAGCCAATGCTGGCCCAGTTACAGCAGAAGATATGCTTTTATAGCTGTCATAAATGTTAGATCAATGAAACAGTCCTCTTCTTCTCAGTCCTGTACACCACTGGGGGAGATGGCTTTGGTGTGTCCTGCAGCTATACTACAAATATACATACGTCTTTGTGGACTCTTTAATTCATGCAGGCGTGAGACTGTACAGGTGGAGGTTTGAGCGCAGTCCTATCTGCGGGAGGAGCCCAGGACGCCCGTGGAGGCCGTAGTGGTGGCGCTGTAGTGGGGGTAGTTGTCGTTGGACTGGGGGCTGGGCAGGATGGAGTTCCCGTTGGTGGAGGAACAGTTGAGCTGCAGCTTACGCAGATACTCGGCATGAACTGGTTTATGGTGCTGCAGCACTTTGATGGCCTCCTCTACAGTGAACCACTCCCGCTTACGGCCTGCAGAGGGAGACAGACGACAACTCATGAGCCCGTGTAAAGTCAAGGAAATAGGAATAAAGTTACAATAAAAATGTCCAGCTATAAATTTTTTGGTTATTTATTGTTACTAATGATTATTTCCTAAATGACCTCATGTAATTTGTAAAGATCTGTGTTATTTAAGTACCTATATATTATATTATATCTACATATTCCTTAATGTTACGTTACTGCTCAATAGTGCAGTTATTTTAAAGCATTTGCCATTTATACTAGTTTGCTTTTATTCATACCATTTGTTGGGAGGGTACATTTAAAGGGTTAAAGTAGTGGACTTGACAACCAATAGATAAAGCTATTATACATTAACATAACTCATAGATAAGCTTATAGAACATAGCACTACGGTCGTAGGAATGTGGTTGTGTGATGTGGTGGTGGTGGTCGGAGGGACAGTGGGCACAGACTGGTAGCCACGCTTCTGCCAGTGTGCCCCAGAACAGCTGTGTCTACACAGGTAGCTTAAGCTTACCACCACCGGGTGTGACTGAGGAGTGAATGAATAATGCAATATGTACCGCGTTATTATTATTATTATTATTATTATTATTATTATGATTATTATTATTATTATAATAAATGTTCATAAACAAATACAGGATACTTAAGATTTCCTCTCCAATAAAAGAAGACTTTATAGTGAACAGACTGAGGTGCCTGGATACTGGAGTGCAGGCACTGACAGCTGTAATATACTGCTGCTCTGAACAAGTGGAGACTGCGGCTGCTGAGATCACCGGCCCAGATTTATAGTGGCCTGTTCACACTACATAGCACTGCGCCTGTACAGTCTCTATGCACTTCTTGGATGTTTACAGAAATAGAAAGCTGTGGTACACTGCAAAAGGTGACCCGCACTAACAATGCAAAGACAATGCATGTACTACTGCCGTGTACAGGAGGAGGGGTCTAGTCTGTACCTATGTTGACACTGTCCTCCCAGGCTTCCAGCGTCTCCGTGACTGTCAACACGTACACATATGTCCTGTGCTTACGATCCTGGTTTTGCTGAAAGATAAAACAAAATCTGTCAATGTATGACCATATCTTTAATAAAGTTTGAATGATAATAGAAATGAGTTTGGAAGAAATGCGTATTATAAAGATAAACGCTTACCTCAAACACACCAAGTAGACGTCCGAGTTTACCCCTTACACCAGCCTGAAGGGAGAAAGAAATTGAGTTTTAGACAAGTCATGTACTACATACGGATGTTATAATGTTATCCACACGCATTATGTGGGTTTAGTTTATATTGCGTCAGCAGGGAAATGGACATAATCATTAGTTATGCAAGACTTGGCGTGAATCCCTGAGACATTTTTTGTGATAACCCCTATCAGCTGTCTGATTAATTCAGAAGCACTTCTCCAGAGTTAAGTTACTGTCAGGACACATGACATTTGCGCTTTCCACTTTCCATGTCAGCTCAGCATACTACACAGGTGTCACTGAGGCGCCCTGATGTGGCCGGGCTGCAGGCTCAGTGAATGCAAAAGGAATCCAGCGAGAGCCAAGTTTAGCCCACACTGACATCCTGAGAACAGAGGGTCCTGGGGGCAAAGGGGCCTTGCGAATACCAGCGCTCTCCTCAGTCACTCAACCACTAAGTCTGTGGCATTTCAAACATCTCAAATTTAACCCGGACAGTACTGCTCAATGTTCAAATACACGCAACTGGCCTATTTTAATGTTTGGGTTTTACTGCAAATGGTCCGCTGCACGTGTGGAGTCCGGTGCCAAGTCAGGTGAAACCCAGAGAATGTGAAGTGTATCAGGTGTTACACAAGATTTATGGAACAAACTGAAATCTATACAGGCTGTCAAAAGTCAAAAGTCAAAAGTCATCAGCGCCGGCCTTTGGTCAAACACTGACCGAGTTACTGTGTCACAAAGAGACAGATTTACCTCCTCAGTCTAATAACGGTCTGTTCATTTTATAAAATATGTCTTTCAAATGTTACCTATAAGGATTTCTTATTGGCATGCACGGATTAGCTTTAGTATAGCTTTTGGATGGCAGTGTGCAGTGGATAAAAAGTTCACATAGCAACCGAGGTTCACTGGTTACAATTCCACCTGACTGTCATTGTGTCCCTGGGCAAGACACATCACTCAACATTCAACAATATTATCATTGCAGAGAAGTGAATTCATCCCTTTCTTTAGTGTTAAAGTGAATCTAAAGTTCAGTCACCTCCTCAAAGACCTCTCTCACAGCAGCTCCACACGGCTCCTCCTCAGGCTCCATCCCTCCTCCGGGGACGATCCACTGGTCCGGATGTCGACTACTGCTCACCAAAAGCACCTGATGGAGAAAAACAAATGCTCAGTTTTACTAGAAAAGATAGTCTGCTACAAAGAACTGTCACACTGTCAATAAGCACTTGGCATGCCCCTTAAACATGCATCAAGATCAATGACTCGTCTCTGTCAATACCAAATTTAAATCACTGTTGTTAGGGAGGTTCTTCTTTTGGCTTGCCTCATATACGGTCTCATTTGTCAAGTTATAAATGTGAAGTAAGAAATAAAAAATAACTTCATTTTATATACATTATACAACAACAATACCAGCCAATTAACATATCATTCTCTAGTTCTGTATGTATTTTAATAATACATTATTTAAGAAAAAACTGACAGAAAGCAACAAAGCTTGTCAAAAAAAAGATCAACAAAACCTGACACTTGTAAACAAACCGGGACTGACTCCAATTTTGTTGAAGCCTCCCAAAGCTACCTATAAGGCTTGAATTACACTACAGTTGCAGAGTACTGGGAGATGCACAGATCACAATGTGCCTGTGTCTGCGTTTTCTCCTTATAGCCCCCCACAACAAACCACAAAATCACATCTGCTCCAAACATTATCACATTCTCAGGGTGAAACTCAATCATCATTAGAAGCGACAGTCTGTGACACATGTCGTAATAATGTCAGCAGCCAATACAACAGAAACCAATTAAAGCAGGTAAGGCTTGGGTTACTGTAGTCTATTGGCTACATGTGTAGACTTTGCCTCAGTGGCTAGAAGGGGGCTAGAAGGGGGGGCTAGAAGGGGGGCCAACAGTAGTGCTTCATAATGACATGATGATTTCACAAAATGTTATGGGTTTGTGTAACGTTTTTGAGGGAAAATTATACTACAAGAAACAGTATTTGAAGCTAAGAGGTATATTGTCCAGTTCCAGAAAAAAGAGAAATGTGTGAATTCTACAGCAACAGATGGTGACAGTCACCTCTGCTCTGTATCCCATCACTACACACTGTAATCTGCCACAATCCGCCAGTCTATAGTCCTAATCTGGCCTCATCTCTGTTGCAGCTTCCCTTTGCCTTCTCTAATGGGATTGTGGCTGCTACAACCACAGGATCTTTGAGGTTTGTCTTAAGACAGTGACTTTAAACCAATTGGTCGGCCTTGCCCAACCTTTGACAGTGAGCTCTGCGGGCTGCCGTAGTCCTCACATGCTGCGCTCAGCCAAAGTAGGCCACCTGTTTATTCCCATGTAGGTTAGGATCAATCAACAGAGGGGGGTGTGCAGTCTACATACACATAAACCATATTCGAGATAATGGGACTAGAGTCCAGAATGTCCCATATATTTAAAATGAGTCTATCGGGGTATATTTAGATTTTTCTCATTATATTAAAAGACTTAGCAACCAACCCTCAATGGAGCAGCCCTATACGTCTAATTTCATAATTATTCAGTGCTTGGTGTTATTGAGATAAATAAAAGTGAATGTAATATATATTTAGCATTTACTGCAAAAAAAAGTAAGTATGCCAATTTATTTTTCTCAAAATGCTAATTTTATCTAGGAATTGAGAAATCCTCCATTTGTGAATGTCACCAACCAAAAAGTTAGCATTTCCATGTGGGCTGGGATGATTCACTGATAGGACTTCATCATATTCATTTCATCTGTCACTCACTGTTCTGTGTCTGTGTGCTGCAAGCTTCACACTGCAGCTTGTTCTGAAGATATTTTTGTGTTTGGACAACGGCCAGCTCGACTTAAGGAACCTCTCATCATCATCATCATCATCATCATCATCATCATCATCATCATCATCTGAGCCGATGGTGTCAGATGTATACACAACAAAAGCCACTGTGGACAAAGTTCACTTTACATTTGCCCCATTAGGCCCCGGCCGTACTCAGGTCTAGGTTAGACACAAAAACAAAGTGCTGTTTTGATTAATTTAAGAATGTAGCACTCACAAACAACATATTACACCCTGAATCTAATTATCCATCATTTCTCACACTTAGAGTTGTCGTCAGCTTACGGCACGTAGCAATCAGGGCTACAGAAATAGATGTAGTAGAATTAAATGAATTAAATATTATTGGTTTAATAAAGAATGAATAGATTATAAAATACAACTGTGTGTATTTTCTTAATTCCCAAACCTTGAGCACAACCTCTTTAAAGATTTGACTATTATCATTTATATTGAAGTTGGTTTATTAGTGAAGATAAAGTAAGCTCAAGTAAGACAGGGGACACAGGGACTTACACATTACTGACCATCTAGTGATTTATATGGTTAAGGAACCAATTGATTATTATATCGGCGAAAACAGCGTGTCGCCGATATTATGGAATCACGTCGGTGCGCGTCCGCGTCCGCGTCCGCGTCCGCAGATCCTAGCTGTGAACGCGATAACTCAAAAACG
>JAVQKC010020838.1:0-18002 GCA_036025475.1 Philypnodon macrostomus | reverse complement strand
ATGGCAGAAGGAGGTCACATGGTATAATGCTTGCTATTGATTGTTTGGAAGTTAGTGAAACTATGGAACCATGACAGAGAGCTGTATGCTTGCAAATAGGGTTTTACAGCGACTAATGTGATATTGGTTTTTGATGGGCTTGATGATGAATCACGTAGAGGTCCGTCAGAAATTGTGCCAAAATAATATGGCCGAGGGCCAACTTTGGCCCGCGGGCCAAGGGTTGCCGACCTCTGCTCTATAGTGTATCCATCTGAATGCAAAAGGATGTACAACTCAATGCTTATATAATATTCATGTTCTTTATGTATAGGTTCAGTGCCACATATTGTAAATGCATGTTACTTACCATAGTATAAAATGGTGGTACACAAAATGCTCGTCAATGCAACAATACCTATTGAAATACTGGATTGCATAGCACGTCCTGTCAATGTTCCCAGCACGCCTGCCTCTCGGGTGGGGCGTGGTGGGGGTGTAGTGGATATTATGAAGATGGACGACACTGTCAGCCGCAGACGGTGTTTGTCGCAATGCAAGCATTTTCTTCTACTCAATTATCATTATCATGGCTGATGTTGTTGTTACAATAGCCATTTTCAGGAGCGCTTGAGCTACTCAGACCGAAACGGCAAATGGAAAATAGAGACATTGGAATTCAGGGGTGAATATGAGTTGTATAATATCAACATTTACAGATAATTGGGTGCATACAGTATGACGTGCTTTATGAAATCTTTATGGGAACATACAGTACGTGTGCGGTCCCATATTAAGCTCGCAGTGTTTCCGGGGCTGATTTATGAGTCTTGAAGAACATTTATATTGCTAATGGGGTAATGGCAAACACACTGCAAACGCATGGAGCATGAAGGAAGGTTAAGGCTGAGGGAACAATTTGAACTTTTATGAGCCTTGACATACTTTGACAAACTGAGCTGTAATCGGAAATCCAAGGCAACATACATTTATTTAAGACAAGAAGGTTTAACACAGCTAATCCAAATGAGACTATAGAGTACAAGACAATATTAACAATGTCATGGCTTAGAAGTCACAGTACAAACAAGACCAAGACAAGGTCTAAACCAGGTCTTTAAAACACAAATAAACCAGGTCTAAGGCTGGTAGTGGCTCAGGAGGTAGAGCGGTTCAGTCCCCGCACGGTTCAAAGTGAGGTTGTGTCCTTGGGCAAGACACTCCACCACCTGTATGAATATGTATCTGTGTTTGGTGGTAGTAGAAGTGGTTGTTGGCTGCCACATATCATGTCTGCCCAAAGGTAGGTTTAGCTACAGAGTAAGATTATCACCACTAATGTGTGATAGTGAATGAATACTGGTCTAGGAAGTAAGGCGCTACATAAATATAATGCATTAAACCAGGTCTAAACTAGGTCTAAACCAGGACTAAACCAGGACTAAACCCTTGAGCCTTGACAAACTGAGCTGTAATCGAAAACCCAAGGCAACAACATCCATTTAAGACTAGGAGTTTAACACAAGCTAATCCCAATGAGTAATAGCGCAAGCCAGTATTAGCAATGTCACAGTGTAGTCACAGTCCCCACTCTACAATCTTCCATTGACAAGCTACACATATTAACGCACTTCCTCCACCTTCCCATCCTTCTAGTTTTTTTCTTTTTCTATTTCTCACACGCTTGTCCTTTAGGAAGCCTCCGGAGCAGGTGTGATAAATGCTGCCGTTTAAATCAAACCACTTTGGCCCCCGACCCCTCCCTCACCACCGCACCCCCACTCTTCACCAGCTCCAGGGAGGAAGAGGATGCAGATTGATATCAAGAGGACCACACTGTAACCTGCAAGGGCTGACTGATGGTGTGTCGTGGTAAAAGAAAAAAAAAAAAAAAAAACTTTATTCCCAGCATGCTCCTATGATTCATGTACAGTACCCTCTACTCACTCCTGCTACCAAATACACATACCGTCAGGACTTTGCAAGACGTAAATAGTGTGGTTCCCAAACAATAACTATATAATCCTAAATTCTAAATCAGGTCTAAATTATTACTAAACCAGAACTCAAATGTATTCCCCCTTCTAAGGCCACTGACTACCACTACAAAGAGCTTGATTACCACCAGTAATACCAGCACCACAGTTTGAGATCCACTTAGAGTATCACAAAGTTTAACATTACAGGAAGCAACAGCCACACTTTTAAATTTGTCATCATGTAATCATTTTGTGCAGCAATTTCATTCCCAAACCAGAATGACCACAGCTTGCATAAGATGCGTTTGATCTCAAAGCTCTGCCTCACTTTGCCCTTCCATACATTGATGAGTGACAGGCAGGCAGAAAACACACAGGGTCAAATTACTCAGTTAGCATTCTGTTCCTCCAGCTTTACTGCGCTAAAAAACATGGTGAAAACGCACTTTCTGCTCCACTGCTAAGTGTAGGAGGTGTTGGTGCAAAAAAGAACAGCCCTCGCTTCCAATTAGCCATGTGAGATATGTATGTTCAGAAATGCACAGAAAGTTTGCTTCGCCAAATAAAATACAAAGTTAACAAGTGTTTTGATGATGTTCCAGATCCATTTCACAGACAGATCTTGAGCCAGGATTAGCCTATTCAAAATATTTTAAGTTGATGGGAGAAATTGGAGTACTCACCCAGACATGGGGATAACCTGCAAACTCCTGCAAAGACCTTGAAACTATTCCGGGTCCTCCTTGCTGTGAGGTGGCAGTGTTAACCACTTGAGTTTGGTTGGTCACATTGAATATATTATTTTCATTAACGTTTCTTCAAGTTCCCAGAGTGGACAAACTTAGCACAAAGTGGGCAAACTAGACTGCTTGATAAGGGTTGAACGTTGAACTAAATGTTCACAAAGTTAGGTGTGTGGGATAGCAATCAGCAATATCATCTGTGTAGGTTGCATAAGACCTCTCAAATTTTACATATTGTGTGCTTTTAAATTCTTAGGTCATGACAACCCTTAGTCACATTACAATAGAATCTTTCAATTTAAGGAGGAGCTTGAGGCAAATTATACTGGGTTTTTCATCCAAACCAAGTGTCAGTGTCAAATTGTGTTTCTATAATTGTAGCCTATGAACATTTTGGATGACTGACGGTTAAGGCTAATGAGAGAGTGGAAAAGGACAGGCAAGCGACATGGCGTAATTATCACCTCAAATAAAAAAATCAGAAGAAAGAACATAAAAAACAAGAGCTGACATATGGAAGACGTTATCTGATCTTGAGATGATGGGAAGTTGGAGGAAATATATTGTTGTATGATTACACAAGCAAGAGTTGGCACCTAAATGACAGTTTCAAAGTTAGTAAGTAGGAAAATCAATATTGCAATTTGATGATTCTTATTATATATTTCTTTTACAGTGGGTATTGTCATTATCCAATGAAAGAAGAAGCAGGTCTAAAATGGGTTTCACAAATAAACCAGGTCTAAATGAGATCTTAACCAGGTCTACCTTATGTCTAAACCAAGACTAAACCAGGATTAAATAAGGTCTGAACAGGGCTAAAAAAAATGTAAATCATGTAAAGCGCTGATTTTGAGATGATGTGAAGGTGGGAGAGTATAATATGTGATTATACAAGCCCGAGTTGGCAGCTAAATGACAATGAAAGTTATTAGGTAGGAAAATCAACATTGTCATTTGATCTGAGCTTTTTTTTTTTTTACTGTAAGACACACAGTCGGTATTTTCATCATCTTTTTGAGCGATATCACTACTATCACACTCCCGGTGAGAGAAGAATAGGGAAAAAAGAAAACCACATCTTGTGACATCTAAGGTGTGTTTCTATGGTGACTGAACGGCATCTTTCATAGCACATGGGTATTTTGATGCACACCGGTGTCCAGTAGCGCCACAGCCAGTCCCAGGGGGGTGGTAAAATTGTGGTAGGGGATGGGGGTGGTAATCCTTGAGAGGAAATTGAAACCTTTCCCGGCTCAGGAAATACAAGCCCAGCAGTATATGAAACGCCAGCATTAATCAGAAGGTATTAAAACTATAATAGTGATCTGTTTGCAATTGATTAAAGGTCATATGAAGCCTAACACAGATTGAATAACTATAATAAAAGTCAATAGTGTAAATATTGGTTTTCAGGCTAACTTCATCTGAGCAATGTAACAATGATTAAAGATCTTTCATATGAGCGCAATGCCGGGATTTGTATCCAAGTCAATTAAAGGAATGAGAAAAGCTGCCATAAAAAAGGCCCTTTTATGCTAACTTTACTTTTCTGAGTTTCCTACCCTGTTTCTCATCAGGAACACACCTGGAATTGTATTCTGTTTTATCTACCCAAGTTTAAGTAATTTTGTAAGTCATTTATAGGGAGTTATATAATGTAAACTGCTAATCCAGATTATATTCTAAACGCTTTGATAATATGGCCCCATTAAGTAAGTATTCATTCGTACACAACACAGCGGAAGCTCAAACTGGTCAGAAGTGTCAGTCTGTATTAGTGGTGCGAACGTGGATGGCCTCTAAATGTCAAAGTCAGCAAGCTGTTAGCCTGTTGAAAGTGTGCCTCTCACATTGTGCTTATAAATGTTAACACATTCAGCAATGGGGCTTATTACCCCATGTGTTACTTGTGCTACAATAGTGGCCTGACACCACCCAGTCATTTGTGTGGAAAAGGTTTAGGTTTTGAACAAAAGAGAGGGCGATTATCTACTTACCCTAATGAGACCTTGGTGCCTGTAGAGCTCTTCTGTGAGACTTGATTGAACGGACACAGGGTGTAAGTGTATCTGCGAAAAGCATAAGAAAACACAATGTACAGACGTTAGAAAGATCATTTAGGTTAAATCTGGTTTTGACAGCAATAAATGGTGAGTTTGTTTCACTAATAATGTTAACAGTAGTTAACAAGAAATATATAAACTAAACTATAAGCCAACAACAAATTGTGAAACATGTATTGTGTCATAACATATTGCGGTATAAGTTTTTTGATTAATTAAGTTAGATTCAGTGTGCTATAAACATCTCAATATTACATCAGATTTCTCAAAGGGTTTTTCAGAAGAAGACAAATGAACAGATAATACTTAATGTCCAGCGTTAGGTGGCACAGTGTCAGAGTTTGCATGTTAATCCCCATGTCTGGATTTTTTTTTTCTCTGGGTACTCCAGTTTCCACCAACCACCATAAAAACTATACAATTGGCTATTCCTGTACTAACCTGATCGATGTGTAGCACTCTGCTATTCAGTGCTATTGATCTGGTACTGCTCCTGTAACATCTGAAAAGAGGAGGGACTCCGACTGACGTAGCCAAACAAAGAACTGCTAAATTAGTATTAGTAATTAAATAAAATAATTATTGCGGTGTAATTTTTATAAATTTTGTAAAATTTACAATTTCAGCCTCCCTGTGTTGCTAATAGGTTTTGCTAAAAGGCTAGTTGTTGTCAGCAAAGCTAAAGCCTGCCCACCCACGGCAATACTGCCACATGATTGGTTCACACCATCAGTGGTGACAATTGGACGGATCTGCGGGAGCAGTACAAGATGGATTTTTGTGAGCTTGAAAATCTTGCGAAAATCCAGTTTGCAGCGCAAGGTTAGCTAGGTATATCCTGACCAAGACCCTGGCTCAAGATCTAGAGATAGTACCCCAGGTCTTGCATTGAAAGGATGGGTAAATGTGGAGACACATTTTCCACAGGGACAAGAATATCCTTACTGTATATTGGATTTGTCCAATATTTTCTATCAACTGTATTGACTTTTGCAGAATGATTTCAATTCAATTCAATTTTATTTGTATAGCCCTATATCACAACACAGTTACCTCAGAGGGCTTCACAAAAAGAGATGTATGTAAACATTAAACAGGGTCATTGCAAACAGTAACAAGTTAATAGACAATCAATAACACACAAACAACAGGACTGTCCCAGGACATCCCTGGTCCTTAGACCCTCCATCGCGGCAAGGAAAAACAAAAAAAACAAAAATTTATGGGAAAAAGAGAACCACATGATAGAGGGATCCACTCCCAGGACAGACAGGCTATAGATGTGTCCAGGACTGATGGATGAGGTCCTTGTCCTTTGATTTGACAAAACACAATTGCAACATGATGGTAAAAAAGCTTGTTGCACATACTCAAAGTCACGGTATCTATTGCCTAGTTTCTGTCCATCTTGCTACTACATTTCACACTTCACACACTAGTGCACAGACAATTTTCTCCATCTCAATGGTGAGAAAACAAAAGAATTGGTCTTCAACACACCTACCTCCAGTCTCAGTCAGATCTCCATCCACAACAACACAGGTTGAAAAATTCAAATACCGTGGACTCACACTGAACAATAAGCTCATGATCATATAACAGACAATCATAAACGCTTACAACAAAGTCTACATGCTCTCCGTACACTCCCCACCTTCTACTACTGTACAAGAGCCCATTCTGTTATACTGTCCCACCAGTTTTTACACCATGCTGTCAGTCACCCACAGAAACAAACTGAACATAAAAAATAATACACTCTTCTAAACTCAATATCTCAGAACTAAATTGCCCAAACTATAACAACGGACCCAGAGCACCCTCTCAACAACAACTTTACCCTCCAGTTTTGTATCATCTCAGTCCTCAACAATATAATCAAACTAATCATTCACCTTTTTGCGTTAAATATACTGGTGTGTATTTGTATTAGTACCTAACAGCCACTCTAACATGAAGACAGTAATCTGCACTTTGGTGAGTTGAACTTTCTCAGGCCAGAGATTTCACAAAAGCTACCAATAATCTCACTACCCCTGGCTGTCAATCAAGCGCTAAATCTTGAGAAGTTAGCAATTAGCGGCGAGGATCTTTGTACAATATTGGCCGGGCACCGCTCTGGAGAGGCCTAGGCACAGAGACTAACAGACTGATCAAAGCGCTTGATGCCGGCGCTGACAAGGGGAGAGGCAGCTGGGCTCTTTTCCTTGACATTTGAACCATTACAATGACTGTTCTGAAAAGACGAAGGGATGCTCAGACAGCTTCAATGAGATCCAGAGAAAGAGATAAAGCCAACGGGTGAGTGAGATAGTGCCCGGGCGGAGGGGTAGAAATGGCTGTACAAAGTGCGGGAAGGGGGCAATCAAAAGACAGGGTGGAGAGAAAGATGAAAGACAAGATAATGGTGAACATGAGAGGATGTAGAGATAGCGGTGGAGAGGTAAGTGATTGGCTGAGTTGTGTGCTCATATGTTGTTTGTGGATCGCATTAAACGCTTTAAGGCTTCCTTCCTTTCATGTCTGCTGCCGTTTTGATGGGAATGCCCTATTAAAAACAAACCTTTCTTGACTGCAGTGTAAGCACAGTTTGAAGGAGACTGACGGATCATTGTAACCTACTTAAAAAACAGTGGACTATTAAATCATGTAATGGCCACTGGGCACTGTCGCCAGTTGATCCTTTAGAACTTAAAGCACTACCTGATTTTGTATTTAGGTAAAAAACATATGTATTCAGTCAATAGTAAAACATAACAGAAAAAAATACTTTGAGGTCTTCTGTAGGCTATATAGTAGTAGCTTATGGCCATACTACACTATATTATAAGGGTTTTTGTTTTAGCACGAGAGAAGGAATTCTTTAATCAAATCACATGCTTCTACAGGACAGGAACGCTCTGATTGGTAGATACATCAGTTATTTATCAAGAGCTAGACTCTATCAGGAATAAAGTGAAGGGGCTTATGGTTTTTTTTTTCAAAATTCACACTTTTTACTTGAAAGAACCAAAAGCTAACTCCTACTTCTGTGTCACACTTCCAGTTTGTGTGAGATCGTAATAGAGGTTCGTGAAGGAGATGATTTGTTTGTTTGTTCTTTTGCACAAAATCAGGTACAGCTGGTCATTTGCTGGAAAATTCTTCAAATGGATTTTAGTGCATACAATGTATAAGTAAAGTAACATTGCTATTCCATAAGAAAAAATAAAAACTTCCTGCTCTAGCTATGTTTGAATCAGTAAGTAAATGTAAGTTCAAGTTTCAGATATTGTTCACAGCAAAGAAGAAGAAAATATATTTTTTGTGTGACATTTATTTTACAACCTGTGCAAGATTTGATTAATGTATTTTGAGCTGAATAACCTGCATTTGTCAAAATTGTAGTTAATTCCCATCCAAACACAAGCTGACAGTGTCGAAAACCTTACTGTAATTGTGTGGCACAAATCCATGTCTATTTTCTGCTATGCCATATTCTTCCATTGCTGTTGGGGGGCAGGTGAGCTAGTAAATAGGTGAACAATGTTATCACAGCTGGCCCTGACCTCATCAAGGACTTTCAGCACCTTCTGTCAGGTTCACCATCACTACAACACACCATACGGCATTGAAGGACAACTGAGGGACTCGCGCAACGGCTGCTTACCAAAAACATCTCAATTAAAGCCTATAATACAACGAATTGCCAAGTAAAATCTCAACTCCTGCCAAAATATCCGCCCATACTCGATAATTGAATAATAAAATAAACAAAAAATCGTTCTCCACACTGGTTATATTGTGCCATGTCCGCATTGCTAGATTCATTAAGTTGGTAAAGCAGGTGTTTCAGCCATAACAAACCTCCTCTCTCGCCCAGCAGCAGATGGCACCTGATAGACTGAGGTATGCTGAGTTAAGGGGGGATGGTGAAAGAGGTAGTGAAAAAGCAATCAAATGGGTCTCAAAAGGGAGTAGCCCATGTATGTCTCTACCCCCACTCCATCAAACCATCACAGCACCATACCCTCCAGGCACCGCCATCCATCGCTGCCCACTTCTGCTGACACGCCAACACTGGTTCTGAGCAGGGCCACAGCAATGTGACCTTGGAGGTTTGCCCCCAAGTGGTGATTTGAAAGAACAGTACTAACCTCCAACCAGCTATATATTGTAATTTAGTCTGGTAGGTTGTAGAAGAAATGGCAAATCAGCTGATGTTTTAGTTGAAGGGTGTGTAGGTGTGTGGAGCTAGCTAAGAATATAGGTGAGTGAGTGAGTAAAATTAATCTTTCAATCTGTCAGTGATTTCTGACTGGCGTGTAAGACCTAAAAGTGAGCTGCAGGAGGTTGAATATAGTTACCACTATACAGTAAGTGTCAGGAAATCTACAATAACATAATTATAAAAGAAAAGTAGTTAATAATAGTAATTACATTAACTAACTTTATTGGACACTCATTAACAACTTTATAACAAGAAGTTCCAACAAGGCACCAAAGATATTCACAGGGACTAGAAAGAGTATTAGCATAGTGTTAGCAAAGCACACTAGTTTTTAAATGAATAATTGGACACATATTGCCAATGGATAGATATATAACTAAACCAGCATTCAAATCAATAAAGATTCACCTGGTCTGACATTACAGAAAGCTTATCAAGCCATCTTAGATTAACCATTAAGATAACATCAAGTTAGGTAAAAATTATGGTCCTGCAGTTTTGTTTTGTAGTGGTGTAATTTTTGTTTACATCATTCTTCTCGGCACATGGCTCACAAAAACAGAGGTTCTGTTTGTTGCTATTTCTATTGTGTTTGTATCCCACAACAGGATCACATCATCATGACACACTATTTGTGACTTTTAAAGGCTAAACAAATTGACCTGTGACACAGCGTACGGACGAACTATATTTAGCTAACTAAGGCGCGATTAGCCGCCCGTCGCCAAGGCTACACATTTTGTTGAGTTACGTAAAGGGGGCACGGTGGAAAGGTCACACAGAGCATTTACAGCAACTGTCCTTAAATGAGCCTGACTGGAGGAGTAGGAGGGAGGACTGGGAGATGGACAGGCTGCGACAAAGGCTTTAAGCTGAAGTGACTGACAGCTGAGGAAAAGGAAGCGCCAGGAGAACAAGGACGAAGGACACAGGAGATGAAAAAGAATCAAACGTGTGCAAAAGAGTAGGAGGAATCATGAGTGGTGAGGCAGGAAGGTATGACGTATTGTTGTGTGTGCATTGTTTGTATACTGTATGATCAAAAAGTCATTTTCATTGATATTACCTAATTACGACCATGTCATGTACAAATGAAGATGGGAGGTTTTTTTTTACACTTTCGATCAGAGATTGCTAATAACATTAAAGTAAAACTTGACTAATTTGCCACAGTTAATACCTACACACATTAAAATTAAGGTTTGAGCTAAGGTTTTGCACCCTTCCTGAGGGAACCGTCTCTATTTATCTTAGCTTGGGACTGGCACATTTAGAAGTCACAAAAGATTACAGAATGCTCTTTAAATGCAATATAACATATCAATTACAATCACATCCTAGAAAAATCTTATGCTTTCATAAAGTGCTAATATCACTGTGGTATTAACGTTTTCCACAGGTTTCACACAAAGATTCCTAATTTTATCATCTTTATACAACCCACTTCAATACCTCATTGTGGTGTATATTATGTGCTTGATAATTGCTCCTTCAATATTTTTAAGTTTTCCTGCATTACTTAAAGATGCTACTAAGATAAGTGATCAACTTCACTGATAAAACCTTGGATGGTAATTACACTTGGTCCTAAACCCCTTACTTCCTCCGATGCCCCCTGTTCTATTTGTCACCACATGACAGTGCAGCCCTGACAGTAGCCATAATAAGTTTTGAGCACTGTGTCAATCTGTGGCAGGTGCTCGGGGGCCCGCAGGTACACAGTTAGAGAATAAATATCTTAGATGCAACCACTAAGGCCCTCGGGCGCTTCCTCATGCTTCACCGGATCACACCGTGGGCTCTGCTCCCAAACAGACCTGCTGGTTTCAAGGATACAACCCGGTGTCACAAAATTTCTTTGTTTATTTTCTGCATTTTGAAAAGGTAGATTTTTTTTGTGTGGAAATTTTGGTGCATTTAAATGAGACCAAATTTAGACTGCTAAAGTAGGACACATACATTTTACCAACAAAGACAGAACTAAGTGATGTGTCTACTTTCAAATGTAAAACTGCATGAAATTCCACTGAGGTACTTCTGTTTAAATGTAATGTCTGTTCATTTTTCATGTATGTCTAGTCTATCAGGGATTTATGTTGTTCAAACTGGTCCATTCATTCATTGATCTTGCAACACTTGCATCAGGGGAAGCTCCTGGAGCCCATTCCATCTACTTTGAATTTGAGGTGGGTTACGCTATAGGCAATAACCAAATGACTGCAGGGCTTGACACTTTAACCGTTCACTCTCACAATCTAAGATTTACCAATTCACCAATGCTAGTATGACTTTGGACAGAGGTAGCTGACGTACTTGGAAAGAACATGCAGTAAAATGGGGAAGACATGCTAACTCCATCGAAACGTTCTAGGCTGTTGGAATATAATGCTATATTTTGTTTCAGCCATTTTTGTGTTTTTTTTCACACTGTATGTTGAACAGTAGATTGTTGAATAAAAATGTTACGATATAGTTAAGAAAGTGTAATTAATACGCTGAGTCCTGCTGAAACATCTCCATCAGTTAGTTACAGTCAAAGGACTGAAATGACAATTAAGGCTGTGTCCCACCGGGCTGCGATGTGACAGCGTGGGTGAGTTTGTGAAGAGTGACTTAGCGATACCACACCAGATAATTGGTTTACAGGTGCCACGGTGCACAGTCATGATATGCAACGCGGGTTGGGGGTGACTCAGCAAAAGTGACGTGCTGTGATTAATTGTTTCGCCAAAAAACTTGGGGAGAACTGTGATAGCCCAGGGTCTAGCAGGTCTTTAGAGAATTGTGTTCAAGATAATAATACCAACAGTGAGCGGCAGGTGATGATACAGGTGGCTTTTGTTTGTTTTATGACAGTAATTTTATATCTAACTGTGAGAATTATAGTTTTTTTTATACAGTGATTGTAACCTCCTTTGCTCTCCATTGTAACGCCGACTTTGACATTCAGCAAGTTTGTTTTGAATAAGTGCTAATCCTAAATGCATTGTGTAGATGTCTGAATACAGCTGCTGCCATGAGAATGGCCAATTGTACTACAGTAAGTATCAAAAGCTACTATGAAAGCTACTATCCTTGGATGCAGACTTTGGTTGTATACATATGAAGCTGCTATCTTGGCATTTTGTAAACCAATTGATTTTCACATTCATTCTTACAAAATCATTGAACACTTGCCTTGACCTTTAGTAAAATACTGTGGTTAAAACATTCTAATCATTTTGTGACACTTTAAGTCTCAATACTAAAGTCAGAACAGCAAACTACAAAAATAAAAATGTATTATTGTCGGTAAACTGGTGCAACAAATGAAATGAATATGCTAAAAGATAAATGAATGCAATGCAATTATGCATTTCTGATTAATAGTGACCTAAAAACTAGGATTACACACCTTTGTCACAGTGCGCTCAGTGCACCTTTTAAAACCCAAGATAAGAATAATCTCGCACCTGGAAAGGGGCATTCCCTGGACTAAACTCCCATAACTGCTGATGAGGTGAGTTCTCTTCTGTTTCAACTCACAAAAATGCAGCGCTAGTAACGGCCGACATCTTTTACTGCGCTTGTTTGTGGCTGTTTATTCTCCCTCTTGCTGCACCGTGCACTAGTTTGGATAGCATCCTTTTTTATTTTATTGCGGGTCGATAGCGTGTCAATAATTTAGAAGGGCATTATGTTGAACTCTATATGGTTTGTAGAGAAAAATGTGGATCAATGGGTATAGTTTTTGCTGCAAATTTCATGGATGACAAAAATAGGGGTATAAATGAAAGCTTAGATGTATCAGGGTTACCCAAATGGATTTTCCACACCGATATTGAAAGTGTGATATAGGAATAAGATGTGACTAGAGGCAAGGGACATTGATTAATGTCTCGGAGTTGGGGGAAGTCTGCAGTGCTAGGATCTGTGCCATAAGTATGAATGTAGAGACCGGGACTACTTCTGCCTGTGAAAATGTGAATGGCCAGCTCATCAGCCATTAAGAATCCCAATTGCGTATGAGAGACGATTTGAAATTTGAAATTCCTTGAGTGTCATTGTACAGTTAGGTGATGTCAGTTTAAGTATCAGTATAAGTAATGGATAGTGAAGCAGCCCACAAAACATATCAAGTTAGCTAATTGATTTATAGATAAAAAGTGTTTGCACGTAACCCAGACAGGAAAAGAACCAGAAATTGTCTAGCTCAGGGGTTAATGCTCTGTTCATAGTTCGGTAGTGATGAGAGTGAGATGGTTCTGATGCTGAAGTGGTGATGAGGAGAACGAGATTGTTTTGATGCTGAAGTGGTGATGGGAGAAAAACAGTTCGTTCTTCTGCTTGGATGGTGATAGAGGAGAGTGCAATATTCTGATGCTAAGGTAGTGATGGAGGATGGTTATTTATCTCAATACTTCTTGAAATCAAGCATCTTGGTGAGATTGGGTGAGTGAGTTCTGTTGATGGAAAATACACTTGCTGCCCATAGGTCCAACACTAAGTAATTTCTCTCTAGCTGCCTTAAGAAAAGACATACTCAAAGTCGGCCATTTTTCCAGTTTACCTTCATTTTCCACATGGCAGACCACAAATGTAACCCTGAATAAAATAATCAACTGCGCTTTCGACTACGACTTGAAGTTTCTTGACAGCTTATCATATTTTAGCCTTGAAATTCCTTATGCAATATATTTTTACCTTATTACACTTTGCTTCTTCGAGACAACATGAAAAGCGAAGAGGAATGCAGAGAGTAGAGCTCTCTCTCTTACACATAAATTACCCTGAAAAAAAAAAAAACTGAAGCAGCGAAAGAACGGCTCTGCCTCAAAAGATGCTTCAATTTATATGCGCAAAAACAAAACAAACTTGAAGCCAATTTAGCTTTCAGAGCATCACTGAGGGCAATGAGGCAAATAGCCGCTGGCAGATCATTTAAAGATGCATTCTGCTTGCCATTTCTCAAGATGTTACGATATTACCGCCCCTATTTGGTTCAGAAAGTAGGTGAATATATGAAGAGCCATTGGTGGCTGTGGAGATTTGGATCCATACCTTAAATTAAACTGTTAAATTTGAATATAGTGAAAGCAATGCAGATATGTGATCTGTGACTAGATGGATGCTTGCAGTGTTTACAGTATCTGACTTACAAGAAGGAACACACATTTTTGGGCTGTTCATTTGGTGGACATTGGTTGGACTCACTAAAAATCTTGGTTGAACATTGCAAGATAACGATGTGCAGGTGGGCTTGCTCTGAATGCTAAAATTACCAGGAGTTTGTTCAAAAATTTATCAAGCAGGTTCAAGCATTGCACAGGTGTAGTCCCGGCTGCAACATCCAAGATACAAACTTACTTAAAACGGTGCTGTAGAATGAAAATGATCTCCAGCCATCTTAAAACTTGGTCAAAA
This sequence comes from Philypnodon macrostomus, assembly GCA_036025475.1. Lineage (NCBI taxonomy): Eukaryota > Metazoa > Chordata > Actinopteri > Gobiiformes > Eleotridae > Philypnodon > Philypnodon macrostomus. Next base: position 3,622 of record JAVQKC010020838.1, on the reverse strand, counting down.
CGGGACCATTGGTAAGCAACTAACTATCATTCAGAACTATAATACAACCTGTGCCAATACCCCTATCTTGCAAATGTTAAAGATATAATTTCTAAATGCTCTATCTAGTTAGCCACAAAGCCCTTATATCTGTCCGTGGTCTATATTATATTATATGACGGGATGGTGGTGCACTGTCGCCGCACTGCAAAAAGGTCCCTAGTAAAGTTTGCATGTTTCTTCCTGTGTCTGGGTGGGTTTCCTCCAAAAACTCTGGTTTTCCCCATCATCCCCAAACATGCACATTAGGTTAATCCTCCAGACAGGTACATCCTGACCAAAATCCTGGCTCAAGATCTGGAGATGGGTTGTCGGGCGCTGCACTGAGGCTGCCCACTGTTCCTGACAGTTTGCCCCTGCGGCATTAAGGGATGGGTCAAACGTAGAGGACAAATTTCATTTACTGAGTCAATGTAATTGTCTTTTTTGTTAATATACCATTACTTTACTTTTAGGTTTTAAAGTTATCCTGCTATCAGACCAAAAAAATGTATGCTGGTGAAAACAACTGAACCCATTACTACATCACACACACACGTCTTCAAACTAAAATGCTGTATGCGGCATTTAATAGTTCTAAATAGACCCAATAGCAATAGGTATTAAAACATACTAATTAAATCCATACAGCTATGTAAATATATACAGTTTTTTATAGCATATCCATGTTTTCAATTATGATTAGCTAAACCTTGTTTGATCCATATGTACAGCATGCATCACCAATGTAAAGGATTTGATGAAGGTGTTAAATAAGTTGGCTCAAAATAATATTTTACATGTTTCATCCTCCAAGGTGCAAAGATTTCTCTTAACGCAGAGATGTGTTAGGAAATCGATTTCAACATAACTTAAGGTGATAATTAGAGTTCCCACATTAAAAGTGCAGATGAAGTGAAGGCTTTGAGAGTGAGCTGAAACATCTGTTGTCAAGACACTACAGTTCATTTTTAGTTTGCCACTGCTCAATTATGTCTGTATTGCGAGCTTTTATTGTTTTCACTTTTTAAAATTAAGGGAAATTTGTTCAGGTTTAATTAAATTACTTTTCCCTCCTTTTGTTTATTGTTTCTTGACACAATAAAAAAAAAATCACAATTGCTTAATGAAGTTGTATTAAAAGCTGTCGTGCAAAAAATGTGAAATGTATTAAACAGAATGGAATACTTCAGACATCTGTTTGAAATGGTGTAAAACTGACTACAAAAACACACTCTCTGTTTTGTAGAAAACAATTCTATGAAAGTTAGTGGAAAATCTACTACAGGGTAACAACAGATTTTGATTAAACTCACAGTAAAAGTCAGTCTCACAGTATTTTATGTGTATTTTTTAACATTGTGAGATATAACACAGAACTAGAAGATCCCCAAGTCCAGGTTTGGTTTTTATGTAGACTTTAATGTAAATATTTTGTTAAAGAAAATTCAGCGTATGACCTATTTCCACTAGTCCCTCCAGGGCTACTCTAAAGTGTAAAACTGAAACCATTAAACTACAAATGCAGCCTTTAAACGAAAATCTTCATCCTAGCTATGATCCAGATTTAAACCAAAACAAATGAAAATCTGTTCTTTTATGGAAACATCATTAAAATACCTAACCTCACATCTTAAGTTACATAAATGTAAACTCTCCTCAAAGACTTTCACATCACTAAACAACAGTGGCCAGCACAAGGGTTCCTAAATGCAACTTTGAATCAACCAAAATATTTCAAAAACACTAAAAATAGTATTTTATTACGTCACTCAAAAAATAAGTCATTTTTAGAGCATTGATGTCAACAGGTGAGGATTTCCAGGGGTGAAAAATGACAATGCACTTACTTGAGAGGTAAAGTGAATGAATTGGGAGTATTTTTGAAACCCCTTCGATTTTAAAAGGGTCAAAAACTAAATTGTTGAACCCTATTTTCCTTGCACAAAACACAACATCCTTCCAATCCAGAAGCGAGGCAACCACAAATTTCAAAATGTCAAAGAAGACATCATGTTTTCCAAGGCGGTATAATAGTTTTTCCTTTGGGGTTACGGGCTTTGTACTGTGAGATTGAACTCTTGTACTTGGTGCCCATAAGAACAAGGTGATAGTTTTTGCTTTCTGTGATGAATAAAATGTCACAAAATGACATTGGATTGAGCCATACTGACAATGAAGACATGTTCTTCCAACTGAGTGACAAATTTACACGGAATTTTCAACTTACACTAGGAAATCTGTTAAGAGCTTCCCTTTCAACATGTGGCTGATAAAGGTTTTCGAAAATATAAAAACACTTTCAGTTGGAGGCATGTATTTGCAGATAAAGCATATGCTTGTATTCCAGAAATAGCGTTGGTAGATTCAAAACATTAAAAAATGTGTTAAGCAGCATATGCAGTTTAGAGGAAGATCACTACTAAGGTCTGCTTCTAGTTTTAATGTGCTACAAACAAACAAACTTATTTCAGGCACGGGTTCCGTAACACCAAATATATTTATCTCTATGCACTGGGTGAAGGCATTGGCCCTATCTCGCATGGTAAATATAACATATAATGCTTAGACTGAACATGGATGATCTATTTCAGGGGTAATTCTACATTGAGCCACATGCTCCTGTGTCTCGCGTGTCTGACGATTGAATCAACATAAGACAAAATCAAAATGATGGACCACTCATACATACAACACATCCAGTACATACACACTAGCACAATATAGCAGACACTTTACTAAATGCACACTGTAACAAGCACTTGTTTTCAGAACTTTAGACAGGACAGCCAGCACCTTTATTATCACCTTATTGAACTGCACTGTATTATATTGTATTGTACTCTACTATATTGTGTACTGTCTATTGTATTTTAACATTTATGTGACTGCTATGTTTTATGTTTGAGACTGCGGATGTACATTCATTATTATGAATTATCCCTTCCAAATAAACCAATAAATGAAATGAAAGTGATTTTGCTCACATACTAAGAAACCAACACTGGCCATGAATACCCTTTTACTACTTAGAACAGTGGTTCCCAAACCTTTCAGACTGGGACCCCCAAAATAATGTCAAGAAAGCCTCGGGACCCCCTGTCCTGAGGAGTTAAAAATACAAATATGGACAAATATGTGATTCTTTTAATGGCATGGTTATTACTATGACTAATTTCTTAGAAACATTAACAAATAATTATTTCTGTAAAACATCTCCCAGTTGGGGCTTCGCGACCCCCACTTTGGGAACCCCTGACTTAGAACACCTAACATATTATATAAGTGCTAATCACGACTGTCGATGCATTAAAGAAAACATGACAAACTAGGTACATTTTTATGACAAACATTGCGACAGTGATTAGATTAAATATACATAATGTTTTGAAAACCAAGATTCAGATAGCAGAACATTTTAAACCTTATGCTGCGTTCACACCAAACGCGACAAACGCGAAATTTTCGCGTCTGTCGCGTTCTACTTGTCGCTTGACATTTTGAAATCTGTCGCAGGAAACCTGCGAATTTTTTGCCGGTTTCGCGCGACAAATTCGCAGGTTTCGCGGCGCGACAAAACTTCCTTTGCTTGAAGAGTAGTCTG
>JAVQKC010020811.1:0-10226 GCA_036025475.1 Philypnodon macrostomus | reverse complement strand
GTGTGGATGCAGCAGGTTTAGTGGTACATCCAAGTGAATGAGGAGATAGTAGAAGGGGGCATCCAGGTGAATGAGGAGATAGTAGAAGGGGGCATCCAGATGAATGAGGAGATGCAGCAAGTTTGGTTGGGGGTGGGGTCCAGATGAGAACACGAACACAGAGGCGATCAGCTATCCACTAGATGAGTTAAATAATTCCTGATTTTAAAACTTTTTTCTGATGATGGTACCGGAGTGGTGGGCTATTCAAACGGGGTGCGGGTGTCTGTGCAGCAGGGCCCAGGCAAAGCCTGGAGCAGAAGGGGTTGTAACCAAAACTGCGGTCTGTCCTGTGAGCACAATGACCACTCCATTGACCACACTGTGAGAGCTCAGATTTTGGTTCATATAGTGGTCCATCTGTGCACTAATAGCAGTGCAGTCCAGTGATCTATGCATGGTCAGCACGCTCTGACCAGTCCTCCCAATGGTATCTGTGTGTGGTCAGCATGCACAGATCTGTCCTCCCAGTGGTCCGTAGGTGGTCAGTACCCACAGATCAGTCCTCCCAGTGGTCCGTAGGTGGTCAGCACGCATGGATCAGTCCTCCCAGTGGTCCGTAGGTGGTCAGCACGCACGGATAAGTCCTCCCAGTGGTCCGAGGGTGGACAGCACGCACGGATCAGTCCTCCCAGTGGTCCGTAGGTGGTCAGCAAGCACGGATCTGTCCTCCCAGTGGTCCATAGGTGGTCAGCATGCATGAATCTGTCCCAAGGACAAAACAGCAGCAAAGGATTGAAGCTCCTTCTTTCTGGTTAGTTGCTCTGCTGCTGATCTGACAAAAAAGCAAAATCACCACCACCTCACCACACGTCAGAAACAGATTTATTCCATAGTTCTTTTGTTTTTTTATTAGATTTTTTTTTTGCCAAAAGCTCTCATCTGCCCCCAGTCGACTTCAGAGCAATTTCTCTTCTCCCACTGAGTACATTATGACTCACAATGTCAGTAAATGCCTTTTGGAACCATCCGGCACAATCATTTTGGATAAATAGACATATTAATCTTCATAAAAGCTTTTTCGGAATAAAGTCAAATTTTGTGGTGTAGTTATGTTGTCTTTAGAATGCAAATGGAAAGAATACAATCAATGCAAGACGCCCAGAGAAACATAGATTAATTGAAAAGCCAAGTAACTTGAGATATTCATGGTAAGTGCTGGTTTATATTGCAATTTATAAAGAAAATTACTTTTAATCAGATTGTGCTGAAACCCGAGATTGGGTTAAGGCCTAATCAAGGATTCATTTTGGACTGCCACTTGTTTCTATCGTTGAGATGACTTCATTTATTAAAAGAGCTGGAGAGGACCAGAAAATAAACTTATATTATTGGTAAAGTTGTATCATAGAGGCCGCATTTATGGCAACCTTTTAGCAACGTTGGTACATAATATAAAATAAGTACAAGGTAATTCATTTGGCTGAACTCTGTGTGGCATGACTAATGAAAGCTCAATTCAACTGGAAGACTATTGCTGTCACCTGGAGCTCCTCTACCTCAGCCTAACTCCGCTCAGCCGGCTGCTTTTAAACCACCCACTCCATCTCCATGACCCTCCTCCACCCCATCACCACCCTCCTCCACCCCATCACCACCTAAACCGCTCATCTGCATCATCCCTTCTGCCGCTCACCTGGCCACTCCCACTTCTTCTACTCTCTTCACCTGGTCATCTCAAGCCTCCACCAGTGTCTAGGCACGGGGGAAGACTTTATACTCGTTCAGACATATATCTCCGTGTCTTTCCACCGGGGCCTAAATGCCAATGTGTATTTTTATCACGCTCAATAAATCATCTCTAATGCTCTATTTGTTTCTTGTGAGTCTCTCCAGGTTAAAATGGTTGTCAGGTAGGACAATACGGCAGCCACAACTCACATAAGTCTGCTCCTGGGCGCCTGTGGCTATGGCTTACCACCACCCTTACGTGTAAAATTCCTTGAAGTAAGCTTTGTGACCTTAGAAAGCGCAATATAGCCAAATTATGATGATCGTTAGCATTGTTTGCATTTTCTCACTCGGCTTTAATTCTTTTGATTGGATCTCAAATGATTGATTGAACAATACTTTTTGAACTGCTATTTGTTTTCATTTGTTGAGATGACTTCATTTATTAAGAGAGCAGCTTGTACCAACATAATACAAGCCTAGATCATTTATAAGACTACAAAAACATATTGAATAAGTAATTGGTAAAGTTTTATCATTGGTATATCAGAAATTGAGAAAAGTGAATCAGGAATCAGAAACCAAAATCCTAAAAAGCAAATGAATAGTAAGGAAAGGTTTTTGAATGGCCTCGGAAAATGGTCTAAACAGGAAGTCTTTTTCAGTGTTGCATAGTGGTCAGAAAAAAATATAGCTCTAGTCTTCTGGGTAGTTGTTGCATACTATTTCTTAATAAACTAAATCTTAAAGGGAGCCTATGCAACTTTTCACTGTTTTGGTCACACTTCTCCTTCACAGAGCTCCCCCTACAGTTTCAGAGAATAACACTGTCCACAGAAAAAAAACACACACACTTGCAGCATGAATGAATGCACATTATAAAACAAACATTTGACATCATTTGATAAAGCTTCATTTGTCTACTATTTTGATTCAAATGAGAGCAATTTTCATACGAGTACTGTACTGTCACCCCTATACTAGTCTTTTGCCACATTCTCATGTCCAGGGTCCTGAAAAAGAGCTTCATCTCTCTCCCCCACTGGCCAAGCACACACTAAATGAGCCGGTCTAGGGGCTCAGCAGACCAACGACCCTAAACATGCTGCAGGGGAGGATGGGATCAGGTGTGGCTTGTATGTATTGGCCTTCTCTAGTGAACCGGCCTTAAAGGAAGCTGTCCATTATGTCTCGTATGTGTAGTGCACTGACATCTGAACTTTTATCTCGTCCATCCTCCAAAAAGATTTTCTAAAAGCAGTGCAAAAAGACTACTATATATATCTATATCCCAGCTACCTGCCATGATAGATTTGATGAATTTAAGCCTGGGAGTAAATATGAATTTCTTATTATGACAACACAACTAACTTAAGGGATCACCTCCTGCATTATTTGTATGTAGAATAAATCCAACTTTTGTTAGCATCTCTCGGCAAACCTAAAACATGCATATTCTCAACACCTCCTTCCAATGGCTAACCAGTCTTGTACAAAATAATATAGAAGTGGATCAGAAAGTCACTGGAAGTTTTTGAATCCGACTCAAAACTGTGAATGCTGTTGTTGAGTCCTTGGGCAAGAGACTGCATTGCTGTATGAATGTGGTTGTGTGATTAGTGTTTGGTCAGTGAGGCCTTAAGCACAAAATGCCACATCTCTGTCAGTGTGCCACAGGCCAGCTGTGGCTACCAAGTTAGTTTACCACCACCAATATGACTGTGGAGGGTCGGTGAATATTGCAATAATAAATATGATGCATCATTATGATTAGTTCTACATTGTTTCCTTTTCTTCTTCTATTCTTTCTTCCTTTTTATAATAAATTCAATAATATAATATTTGATGTGCTAAGGTTGCAAATCAAAATATAGCTTTAGTCTTCTGGGTAGTTCTTAAAGGGGCCCTATGCAACTTTTCACTGTTTCGGTCACATTTCTCCTTCACAGAGCTCCCCCTACAGTTTCAGAGAATAACACTGTCCACAGAAAATAGACTTTATATATAGGCTCCAGACCAAACTATGGCCCGGGGGCCAAATGCGGCTCACAGAGGCTTACCTCTCAATTGGCTCAAATGGTCATTTTTTACTGCATTTGACTCTACATAATCCAAGTCCACTTTTCTGTGTGGTTATTGTTGTAATATAGAGAGACAATAAGTGAATGAACCTGAACCTGAAGTGGTCAGAAAACAGATGCAACTGAAGGGGACTTTTGGTGAAGAGAAATCAGTCACCTCAGCAAGTGGCCCTCCTCGGTATACATTTCTGACATGTGGCCCTCAGTGAAAAAAGTTTGGACACCCCTGCACTAGATGATCATAAATCTACTGTTCAACACAAAAACACCAGGTCTGCATCAGGTTGGCATCTGTTTATTTCTTGGAGCTCTCTGTAAAAGCCTGTTTAAAAGCAATTTGTGGACCTGTGACTTGACCAGAGTCTTTCAGGGACATTCATCCTAGCAAGGAAGCTTCATTCACCCCACAACAACTCATTTAGGATCACACTGACTGTTTTGTTCAAGTAAAAAGTTGCCCCTTTATAGATTTTATACACATCATTTCCACCCCATTGACCACATAGCATTATCATGGCCTGAAAATGTATGATATCTTACCTAAATTGACTCAATTGTGTGTATCCCATTGAGGCAGTATACAGTAGCAGCTTTGTGCTCATTCTAGTCACACCTCTACTGTTTACACTTTTCTCACAAACCCTTTATGTTCTGTCACCGTCGGAATAAGCCAAAAAATAACAGCTTTGTTCCCTTCTCCGGCTCAAATGCAGGTTGATCACCTCCGTCCAGAATGTAAATGTGCATGTCTGGTTTTTTCACTTTGAATGTTTAGGAGGATGAATCACTAGACTGGGAATGTTCCATGGGGCATTTGCTATTGATTCAATTTCTATGGCCACAAATACTTTAGAGCATAATAGGCCCATGTTTCAAGTCCCCTATACCGCTTTGCAATGGCCTTGTCGTCAGCCAACAAATCACAGCCCTCCTCTCCTACTGGACTTTCTCTCCACAGAGCAATATGTCAGGGACCACCGGGGAAAAACATTAAGGACACAAGCATGAAAAATTGAATTTTTTTTGTAGGATTTAGGTGGTCTTGTAGTAAAAAGAAAACGAGAGTTCCTGATGTAGCGGATTCTACCGGAAATGCCATATATTATGTGTATATGTCTATGAAAACTATTGTTAAACTATTTCCATTTGACTGCAGAGAATCATTCACATTATTTACTTTTCACTGTAGAGCCAATTGATCCCTAATTAGAAGGATGTTTGTTTGATTGCTTCACCCTTCAGCCTCAGAGCCAGACACTAGTAGATGAGGTATGGCTGCCACATCTCTGTCAGTCTGCCTCAGGACAGCTGTAGCTACAGAAATAGCAAACCCTAATGAAAGCCAAAAACTCATTTGGTTAAGGTAATCCATCCATCTTCTTCCACTTATCCGGGGCCAGGTCACAGAGGCAGCAGTCTAAGCAGAGATGCTCAGACTTCCGACTCCCCAGACACTTCACGTTCCCAGGCCAGCTGAGAGGTGTAATCCTCCAGCGTGTCCTCTCGGTGGGACATGCCCGGAACACCTCCCAAGGAAGGCAATCCAGGGGGCATCTGAAAAAGATGCACGAGCCACCTCAGATGGGTAGGGCAAGGTAAGGTATACGTTATTGTCCCTGTATGGACATTAGTTCTCCGCATTTGACCCATCCTACAATGCTATTGAGGCAACCTGTCAGGAAAAGTGGGCAACAGGCTGGTCAGGGGATGGCTGTATAAATAGCCCAGACATTGGTAAACATGCAAACTCTACACAGAAAGACAGGTAAAACATAGTAAGAATGTACAAAACTGAATATATCCCTGTGAGAAGACAGGATAGTTAATGTGTTGGTGTCAGAGATTATAGAGGTCCAGCGTTGGGAAAGATATGGGAGGGAAACTGGCACTTTGTTCAAATTGAATCATTCACTATTATGCTGTAAATGCCTGCTTCCACTTCAAGCTGGATGCATCAAGCCTAATAGATTCAATATAATCAGAAATACAGTATATCTGAGTTTTGCAGAAGGTGAGAACTTTTTGCATTTTTACAGAAAAACTGGAAGCCAACATGTCAAAATTGTTTTGGCTTGATGGCATGCTGTTTAAGATTTTTAAATAATAATAATATTAATAATAATAATAATATAGTAGTCCTCCCCTTGTTACTGTGGGTTCTCTTTAGTTACTTCTGCTTCCTCCCATTGCCTAAAGACAAGCTTGTATTGGGAGAATTGTGAGTCAAATTTCAATATTCTATGTCAGCCTTGCAATAACCTAGCCACTTTCTGGGCTCATAGTTGTTCAGATCCCACTTAGCAGGTTTCAGATATACACATATATCTACACTAAGCAGCAATCTCCTTAAAATACTGAGTATTCCAATCCAATATCTCACAGATTTCACCATCTTTCTGACAAAATAATCACAACTGTCATATTATCGAGTTTCCTAAAGGCCTAGTTTAGAATCACAAAGCAGCGAGAGAGAATAGAGGTATTTCTGTGTGCATGAGCCACCTGTCTGCAGACAAAGACCTCCTAATGAAGAGCTCATGTGTGTCTCTAAAAATAGTCCCGGGGATAATTGCCTGAGATCAGGAAAGTGAACGTCTACCGGAGCCTGGAGCTGACAGTTTAGGAAATATGTTAGAGTTTCTTTGTGCCAACACCTGTGTCTCTGTAAAAGTACACAGTGACAGTCAGAGAAAGGGATGTGTAAGGTAAGTCTGAAGCACAGAGAAACACATATTCCAATGCAGCCTGGTTTGAGAAAAAAGTAACTCAGAGGGAGTGAACTTTATCAGTGTTGAGAAGGGCAAACCTGGCTCATTGCTCTGGTATTCGTCAGAAAAGAGTTGAAAGTCCTGGATATTGCCAGAAATATTTGGAGTTTGGCTTTGGGGTTTGGTGTCATCAAAGGCAGTGTGTGGGTTTGGGAGCTTCTTTTGCTTGACAGCACCCATGTACTTACTGTATGTTCAAAACATGTTTATTTCAGGTAAGCTCCTGGAACATATTAAAATACATATATTCTACATCATTTTACAAAAACACATGCAAAACAATGCAGTGAAGATGTGATGTGGCCGCATAATGGTAGCAAGAAGCAGGTGGACCCAGTCAATGTAGTGAAGTCTTCTCCTCTAGCAAGAACATTGTGGTAGAGGAAAGTGCCTGAAGGAGCTTGTCCAGCTGCTACACTGTAAAACCTACCTTCACTACATTGTGGGGAATGTAAAGCCCACAGCATGACCTTGACCAGTTGGGACAGCTCTGCATGCTCCCTCTGAAGAAGGTCTCCCGACTTCAAGTTGACCATTGGGCCTTGTATACTGAAGGAGACAAGCTGCCTCATTTTCAGTTTTGTATGCAGATCTATTAATAGGGTTTCCATGCCTCTCACATTTCACAGTGACACCACAATTAGATGCTAATAACACTCACTTGTGATGTAATGTAACAGGGCCTCAGTTGTCCAAGAAATTAAAAGCCCAAATACACAATCATTCTCCCAAAAACAAACATGGACGTTGATCTTCTTTATTTTAAGTGACTGGTTGGGAGACTGTCGCTGTAGGGCGCTAACCTGAATATCATCATCTATACTGTTTTGTCTTTGTTTATTTATGTACTTGCTTATTTGAACAGGGACAGTGCACATTAATAGACATTTCTGTAAATGTGCCAGTGTAGTCCCTGGGGCAAGGTGTAAAGTGCCAGCAACAGACAAGAACAGCAACATTCAAAGTTAGTACAAACAGTCAAAGAGATTATTACATTATATGTTACATGCAGCGTTGACATATTACATAGAAATGATCAAAGGGCACCACTGCAGGTGTCTTAGACAGATTTGAAATTGAATTGAAATTATCAAAAAATGCCTTTGTTTGAGTTATATGTTTAATACAATATACAGCACAATATACAGCACATTATACAGCACAATATACAGCACAATATCCATGAATGGGCAAACATGTTCAATTTAAAACTGTCTGTAACTCCACCTGCATATACAGGCCTCATTATCAGATCCTAAAGCCTGTCAGGGCATGAATGCCACCTTCAAGGTGCCACAGAGAGCTTTTACATTCAACAGCTTCTAGTCTGTCGCCTGAACCAGCCAAGTCTGCCACAGCTCAGCGGGGGTCTGTGCATTGTTCAGTGGCACTAAAAAACATCACAAGCCTTTATGTTTTATGTTCTATTTCTTACCAGTACTTTGTGAAATAGGTCAGAAACAGCCCTTCCTAAAATGATGTGTTGTTAATGCATTTTCTAATTTCAGAGTATTTTGTTAATAGTGAATGTAAAAAATAAATGGGATAGTCTGATTCTTGTGTAGCCTTACATAAAATACAGATTATACAGTATACCGGAAATTGCTGCCTTGATTTGGAACACCTCCAAAAGGAACTTTGAAAATGAGGCTCTCTTTTACTATGTGGTGTATGGATGTATCCAAATGCTACTGTGATCTGCCAATCTAGCAAAATCTAGCCAAACCGATATCAAAAATCTATGCTAAAATATGTCAAAGATAAATTCAATTATCCTCAGATTATAACTGCTGGATGAAGTCCTCCTTACTTCTCCAGTGACATGCACACTCTCAATTGCCCCTAGTACTTGTACATAGGGTAATTGTTCTTTTCAGTCTGTTTGTGTCACCCTTGCAACAAAATGACCATAGACTCCAGCCACCCAAGTGCTACAATAGAAATAAATGGAAAATTGCAGAAACTCAACTGTTAAATCGAGTCATACCAAAATGAAGTCACGGTTGGCTAACAAAGACACAGCTAATGGCTAATTACCTGTGTACCACTTTACTAGCATGTATAATATTGCTCTGGTGTCATAATGCTGCTGAATGCTCTTTCTTTGCATATGGTGCTTGGATTTTAGTGTCTAATCACTGCGGTGGAGCTCTGCAATGGCTTTTTAAAGTGTCATTGTGGCCCATAAAAATTATTGGCTGATTTTCGAGTTCTCAAAACCCAGCCAGGCTTGTCTGAGGAGAAGCATGTGCACACAATAAAAAGGACTAGAAGAGAGAATACATTCAAAAGTACAAATCTGAACAGAAATGGTAAAGATATAAATTATAGTTATGTATTCATTTGTCTTTTTGAGCACCTCTGGACTACAATCTCACATTTTATGCGATAACCTCAGCAACTATGGGCCTTAGAAAGGGCTGTAATGTTACATACTGACAACCATTAACTCAAAAAGTGTGTGTCCGACAGCCTGAGAATAGAACCCACAACCTCCTTGATGAAAAAGGTAATTCTCGTAACTCAAAATGAACTTTATTTATTAATTTCAATATTGCTTCTTTGCAGACTTCAACCTCCCCAGTGAAACCCTGCTTGTAGTGACTCCACTCCATCCAGTAAATACTTAATGGTGTGTCTGGCAGGTGGACCGGCCCGACCACTGAATCATTCCAATTTACAGATGTGGCACTTTTAATCTTCCAATATCGCTTTTGCCTCCGGAGGCTTTCTCGGGTGAACTGGTGCAACTGTTATTAATCTTGGCCGCACAGGCAATTTCTCTAAAAGCCCCTATTTGTTTTTTATGGCTCCATTGAGAGGTGTGTGGGGGGGGTGATAGTGGTGGGGTGGGGGGGCAGACTGTAAACAAGGTGGATGTAGGCAGAGGCGAGTTATGTCCACGTCAGCAGCCTCATCACGGCTTCTACTCTGAGGATTAAAAAAGAAGCAAGAGGAAAGAAGAGGAGGTTTCGGAAAAAGCAAACTGAGCAAAGTGGGGCGTCAGCAGGAACGGGACGGTCGGAGAAATGATTGTTCAGACGGAACTATCTGGCTCTGCTGTGGTGAAGGGGGATGATACCAGAGGCTGGAGTTAGAATGTAGAGTAGAAGCAAACAAAACACATCATCAACTCGTGCATATTTTGGTCGTGTTTTTGTTCCTATAAGCTACCAGTGATAATTATTTCATGATTTCAGTGTACTCAGAAAGCACACAGATTTATCAGAGCAACATTATATAGTCCAGGGCTGGGCAATATTTTTTTAAACTAGGCCTATGCTGTTGGTGAAACGCCCCCTACCACAACTGCTATGGGCTAACCTTAATCAGACATTGTGTGATTTCTAAGGCTTTTTATATTGTTAACGAGCAATTAAGAGGCCCGCCCCCAAACCATGAGAAACATGGGAAGGGTCTATTTGTGAAGGATGTTTTTTGTTAAATTTTGTACATTTCCCTAAAACAACATTCTTCTTTCAGTTTATAGGGGGCGCTATAGTGATAACTGCCATGATAATGGTCAGATGTGTTCAGGTAATTAGGTATTTCAGGTTAGAGCCTAATCGGGTAAAGTATGTGCAAGTTAGAGGCTGTCAAATTTACCTGACCTCCCAAATTCAATTCAAAATGGCCGACTTCCTGTTTGTTGTAGGGTGGGGTCATA
>JAVQKC010020795.1:0-18337 GCA_036025475.1 Philypnodon macrostomus | reverse complement strand
CTGACCAATATGATGCCAGTTACCGCTGTAGCACTCCCTATAGACTGAAAGAACAATGTAGTTTTAGGGAATTTTACAAAATTCACAACTTCACAAACATTCAGACAAATCAAAAAAGTAAAATAGACCCTTCAAATGTTTGTCATGGTTTGGGGGCGGGGCCTCTTAATTTCTCATTAACAATATAAAAATCACACAATGTCTGATTAAGGTGCCAGTTGTGGCAGACGTATGGGGCCGTTTCGCCGATATACACCTTGCTGTCGGGGACGACAGCACAGGCATACTTTAGTTTATAATACTCAACCCAAAAAGTATAATTAATAGTGCCTTTTGACACAGTGGACTAACTTCTTTAAATGTTTAATGTCAAAAGTGACCCAAAACACACGTTTGACTTATATTACATTTGCTAAAAAAGCCTCATGTTGTCTCCTATGGGTTCGAGTGACTAGGTAAGACATCGCCATGCAATTCAAACTACTGAGCCAATAAGTCAAATGTCTTCACTAGCATGTCGCCACACCGACTGCACAGGGGTTACTACTTACTATTGTTGTCCACTAAGTTTATTTGCAACACTTCATACTCTTAAAAGCATCTGTACCAACGCAGTGGAAACAAGCCCTACGCTCCTTAATGCAACTTAAATCTTAGTAAATCCTGGCTTAACAGTGAAATTCCACAAGGTGTTAGTACACTTGTATTACACGTTAGTCCCAGTTGATCCTACCTTCACTTCATCACAAAGCTATAAAACTAATGGCTAAGCTCTATTTCTGACAGTAGGCTGCGAGATACTTCGGTGTTGTCTGAAAATAGCCCATTAGTCCAACTGTTAATACTGTGGACATGACCCTGATCATCGCTAATTCATGTCATGCTATTAATCTAATTCAGAAGAACAACCAAGCGTGTTTGCTTATGTACAGAAGAGTCCCCCGGGCCTCATCAAATGACCCACTCCACTATTTGGGCAGCACACCGTCATACAATGCTGTAAATAGCCAGTGGTAATGAGGGGTTGGGGGGTACATGGAAAAACACACAGGCAGGTAGACATAGAGGGTCTCGGTGGGGTGAGAAATCATTGGTGTTTTTTTTACAGCGGCAAATGGATGGGCTCTGTCAACACTGGTGTTTATCCAGAGCTCATAGTCCTGCAGTATCTGAGTCACAGGCTGGCTCCAGAGCTGTATGTCATTCCCCTCAAAGCCCGGCTGACCTTGGCCTTATGGGGGACATGGGAAATGGGCCAACATAGGGCATGTCTTTCTCTGAAATAAAGTGTATTTATGTAACGTTTCCACAAACTACTCATACATGGGTTAGCAATGGTCCATGGGTATTAAAGGAGTCAGAAATGGATGCAATATTTACATTTCTTGAGCTTTCTATAATGTCATCAAAAAATCCATGTAGTGGCTTTCTGAGCCTCCATTTTCCACACCTCGAATCAGCTCAATACATTTTTAGGGTCAGTCCTCCTCCTCTGTAAGCCCCGAAACGCTGTGCAGCTGGAGGAGGCGGCACCAGTGTTTATATCGAAAGTGAAAAAACACGTTCTTTTTGATAAGTTGTTTTAGCTAATCGTTGAGTCTTTTTAACTAACAAAAGGTAAGATAATAAGCCATAAGCGTCCTACATATTTACTAATAAGCCCCCATTTAAATGATATACTGTATACTTCCTGATTTGAAAGTACTCTACATTTTTAAATAAATGAGAAATAAATGTTGCCCCATTGGATGAATAAGCATTTTGAGTTTTTAGGTGCAAACACAGCACAGACAAAACATTCAAACAAGAGCTATGTTGAGTTTTTGTTTCATCCAATGTCGCTTACAAAAAAACTATTGAATTGAGAAAGCATAAAAAATATCATATTATTTTATGTTCTACTACACATGTGTGAATAAAATGTTATTATAGAATATACTTGGAGATTCCAGGAAAGGGTAACTGAATTTCTCAGTGACTTGCTTGAAGACACAAACTGTTAAAGAACTTTATTGCTAGAATTATAAACACATGATGAGGAGCTGACAGACGAGTGTAGAGTCTCTTCCTCTGGGACCAGGCCACTTCATTCATTTTGGTAGTTTTAACTGTGTGTGTTTAACCAGAGCAGTGTTTACTGAGCAGCTGCAGATGGATGGACACACACTGACACCTTCTGTACCTTTCACATTCATCCGTACACCTGTTCTAATGCTTATGAGTACACACATCTAATTAACAAAATACATGGCAGCAACTCAATGCAATTTTTTAGACATCTGAAGCTCTAAATGATTTTCTTCTTTCACCATTTTCTGCACTTTCTGAAATACCCAGATATTCTAGGACCTTTATCACTATTCTGATGCTCACACTAGTAGCTTACCCCCACCAGTGTATGGAGTGAATGAATAATGCAATTGTAAAGCGTTCAAGTCTCCTAAAAAGCCCTAAAAGTACAATTTATTATTATTATTATTACTACTACTACTACTAATAATAATAATAATAAATATATTGCTGCTGTGAGATCTGTTGCTGCTGTTAGATCTGTTGTTGATTAGAACAGGTACCTACCAGTTGTGGAGTATCCTGCAGTAGTGGCAGTAGTGTAGCCTCCAGTAGAGCCGTTTGGTCGGGAGGTAGACCCTGCCACAGTGACAGCAGTAGGACCAGCAGGTGGGTCCCACTCCTTAGCCGAGCGAAGGCCTGATCCAGTTGGGCCTGGTTCTCCTCAGCTGCCTCTGCCAATGCTATCATCTACAGAGACACAAATGGAAGAGAAAGATCTGTTGTTACCAATTGTTATAGGTAATATGACATTGCAAAGTCTTACAGTACAGACCAAAGGTTTGGACACACCTCATTCATTCTAAGAGTTTTCTTTATTTTCATGAATATTAAAAGGCAAGTTGTTGAACTTCAGTGATGACTTAATTATAGTTTTCTTATTGAAGAGACCTTGTTTCACGTGCAATTTTTGCCGATTAATATTCCACTTATCATTATAGATATTAAGTATTAAATATTGAAGTATCTTAAAATAAATTATAAAGTATAAATCACTTGTTATTGAATATTTTGGTTTGTTCAATGTAATAATCTATATAACAGTGTAGCCTACCTTTGTAACTACACATTGGCTACACTCTGGTGCTAACAGCTGAAAATGCCAGCTGAGCAAAAATTCAAGGCAACTAGGCCTAGATTGAGACCTCCTCCATGGCACTAGATTAAGTTACACCACCACTTAAAACAAACTTCACATTTCTGACAAGTTTAGACATCAGCCATCATTTGCTAAAAACTTAGATAAATAAAAAACCCTAAACATACATTTTAAAATAAGCTTTTGTCTCAATGCAGGCAGTGTAGTTATGATTAACTCTTTCCAGCTCACTTAGTACAAGGATGTGAAGAGGCTGAATGGTGGCTTTGAAATGACACTAGTTTGGGTGCTTTGCGGTTTAATTAAGGATAAATGAATGACTAGATGGATAAGGTGCGGTCTAAGGTGGATGAACTTTAACCTTAGGTCGGAGGTCAATCCCACCATCTCTCCATCATTACAACACCGGGGCGAAGATGAGTGGGCCGGCATGAGCGAGTGATGACAGAACCAGACAGATGGATGAGAGGACGACAAGAAAGGACAAGTCCCGATGAAGCGATGGAGGGAGGTGAAAGCAGATCTGGGGCTAATGGACGAGTGTGCGTGGAGAGAAGTGAGTGATGGCTGTTTGACAAATGGATTTGCCGAGGCCATCCGATACCGCTAAAACAAAGACGGAAGGCTCGAAAGTGAAGTGCGTCTATCAGAGGGGAGAGGGCGAGCGGTAATTGCCAAAGTAAGCCGGTTTTGATTTGTGTAATGTTAGACTGTGAGGTTGTGTAAGGTACAGGGAGAGGACGCAGGATTAAAAAAAAATGATGGAAGGACAATCTGGGCTAAAATCCAGAGCACACGCTTTATGGGTGTCACTCACAAATGGAAAGACACTGAAACCTGTGTAAGAACTGGATTTTACCTTAAAGTCTTGCCTATGATGCTGTATTTATTTCAATATTATACAAGATGTTATACCATTTAAACTTTTAATTCACAAATAAATGCTTCACAGGCAGTATGTTTACTGTACAGTATGTATGCAGATGCAACTGGTATATTGTTTCAGTTCACAATTCAAAATGCATGTAAATTCAGGGGCAGTCACTCAAATTACACTTGTACAGTATATCAACATATCAGAATATTGTTCCTTGTGTTTCACATATTGATCTGACATAACCTGATGCAAACATATGCATTCATCTGGGCTTGGGAGTTGCACACAGTTTCTACCACCTTGTAATTTTCTTTTGGCTGCATTAGGTACAGTGAATCAATAGTCCTGGAGTAGACCTTGTTTAGTCCTGATCCTGACACCAGGTTTAAATGGTTTGTTGTGGCTTAATGCTTTTTTCTACATTATTCCTTGTGGTTTAGACTAGGATCATTTCTAATTCAGTACATTAGTTTTAATATGGTACTTGGTGTAAAAAGCTTGAAAACCATTGTTGTAGACCATTAGCTAGATCCCTTACTCGATTTTGTTTCTTATGTGTTTAGCCTGCCATTGACTTGTATGTTGTCTTTCCCCTGACCTTTATTGCACTTCATTTTTAAGTTAAAGGCTGCTTTTGTTAGACTACACTCATGCTGCGTGTAAAGAATAAAACCCAGACATTATTCCTCAAAAGTCAAAAGGTCATGACCCATGTGCCTTTTCCTGCAGGTTGTTTGAGGTTACTGCCAGTTCAGCTACCGTTTTCCACCAATCGGCTGCTTTTTGATTTATATTTTGAATTTTTCATCTTCCCGGTTGCGTGAATATGGGTTTATGACTTCCTCTACCTTTTCCCCTATAACTGCATACGTTGCGATTAGCTTTGGTTCCCATCTGTTCGTATAACTTTGTGTGTCCGGACTAAATGTGTCTTTGTGTTTCTCAGCTGGCATCAATCAGAGGGTGAGTGGAGCTGAGAGGCTGCCAACAATGGAGCCCTTCAGTGGACCTAGGCCTTTTATCAATACACACACACACTTCTACAGGGCTGGGAATTGTGTGTGTGCGCAAGTGTGTGTAAGAAGTGGAGAAGTATGTGTATAAGGGTCTGTGAAGTGCGGTGGTTGTAGTGCACAGGGATATCAAAAATTCATGTTCTGGGAAATGTGGTTTTAGGCGAGTTTTTATGTAGCAAAACCCATGTGCGTTCACTTTGCTTATTCTTTTTGGAACATTTTTATTTCATAGGTTTTTTATACTTTCTTAGGTATACAGCCTGTTATAGGATCTCTGGGCTGAAAGTTTTACCAATTTAGTCAAACTTTTAGTAATTCTGTTGTGATAATGTATTTACTCAACAAATGTACTGACAGACTTTAATGTAAGTTAGATTGTATTATTTTCTTTTTGTTAATTTCCATATAATAAGATACGTTGTAAATTCAGCTGGACATTTAGTCAAGAAAGTGGTCTCTGTGAAGCTGTAGGGATGGAAAAACATTACATTGCATGATAATATTTAAGTTTAATTCACTCAAATTCTAGAGCCTTCAGGAAACTTCATTCGCATTACTTAAACAGGTTTGGAAAAGGGGCACCATATTGAAGGCAAAGTGAATGTATTTTGCTTAGGTTATACGCTAAAAATGTTCAATTATTATTTTATTTTTTTTACTTTAATTGTCTAGAAACGTTTTGTATTTTTTGTTATAGTTTCCACTTGTCAATGTATCTGTTCTATCTTCCGTCATCTTATATGGAACGAGGATGTGTTGTGCCACGTTGCCTTCATGCCAAACCCGCTCCTGTCATTTTCCACAGAGACAGATAGCACAACACACTATGTCTGTATGTGGCTTGGAGTTTCTCCATGAAGCTCACTGCACACTCACACGTACAGACAAGTGCACATTTAGGGCTTTCATTGTGTTGTTTAATTCCAGTTTAAAGTGGCAGTAAATGATTTAGCTTCTTTCATACACTAACTTTGAGTTACTCACACTATGTTTGACAGGGTAACCTTATGTTTTTGGCCAGTACTTGGTGTCACAGTCTTTAGGCTTGTATGAAATGTTGTCAGCTACTGCAAGGCTGTGTTGTATAATAGTCTTTAGAAAAAAACTTCAGAAGCCTTTAAATAAGCCAAATGCACAGTTTGCACATTTTAACACTTTAAATAGAATATATATATATAAAAAATAAATGAAATATATATAATTATGATATATATAAAATGAAAAAGACAGTGACAGGCTATTGACCATGTCTAGTGTACAATGCACATTTCTTCAGTAAAATAAATGTGTGGTTCTCAAGTTATATTTACTCGCAGAACCGACAAGTTAAAATATTTAAGTTACATTTACTCAATTATATGATTGTACACATGCTCAGTTAGTTGCTTAGACATAGAATTTAAAAAGTAAAACTCATTGAAGATTTATTTAGATGCATTATTAGGTCTGACGCACTAAAATACTTAAGTTGAAGTTACTGAAAAATGTTTATATTAAGTTAAGTAAGTATAAGTTTTTATTAAAATTTTAATTAAACAAGTCTTTTAATTTATTTCAATTATTTTCTTAATACATCCATAACTTTTGTGCAAAAATCAATTAATTTTTCAATCGTTGCCCCCAGTTTGACATGGACCCTTAAAAGACACTGTTAATCTTGAATAAAACCATACATTTGACTGTAAACACCCTCAGTTCTTAATGCTTGGTGTAATTTGAGGGTATAAAATGTTTTTGCCAACCCCTGATTACTGATTAATTCCTTATGCTTATTTTAGCCACTAAATATTCAAGTGATCATCTGTATATTTAACCCTTCGCCACATGGTTTGTATATGTATGTGCTCTCAATCATGCATTTCTAAAGATAAGTGTGGTCATGACTGGTGTTTGTCCATGTTTTTCTTGTGGCTTTGGAACATGTGTATGCATATCTCAGTGCATCTGTGCATGAATACACAAACATGGCTGTGCGTAGGTGGGTGGGATCTCAATGTCAATAGCTGGATGGCTGAAGCAGCAGTTTTATTTGCCTCTAGATTGAAATGGCAGGATAGATGGAAGCTTTACTTTGGACAATAAGAAAACTATGTATCTTAGACTTGCTGTGTGTCCCATCATGTGTATGTGTCTCTGTCAACCCTCCCACTAAAAACCTGCCTGAGACACATAGCAGCTGAATATTGAAAGGAACACCCCAATTTAAGTAAAATAAATTTAAATGTTTTATCCTTAAATAGTAAAAGACATTTTTGACATGTTTGCTGTACTCAATTCTGCCATGATCAATTGTGTCTTGTTTTATTTTGTTATGTTTAGTGACTTGTTTTGGTGTCGCTCCCTGCCCTCCTGTGATTGCCTCCTGTTTTGATTACCTGCCACACCCAGATGTGTTTCACCTGTGTCTCGTTGTCTCAGTATTTAGTCCCTGTGCCTTCCCCTGTTCAGTGTCGGTGCATTATTTGTCAATGATTGGGTCAGTGTCATTGTCGTGCGTGTTCGTCCTCGGTTCCAAGATTTCCCGGTTTTTGAGAAAATTTTGTTCCAGTTTTTGGACTCCTTTTGTTACCGTTTCCTTTTATTATTGAAGTTATCCTCGCAGTCTGCATTTTGGTTCTTTTTCCCCCCTGGATATCCCCTTCACTGTGACAGATTCAATTTACTTAAAACTGGGAGCAAATGTATTTGGCTAATGTTTTTAAACAAACTCTACTTAAGGTATCTTAGTGATATAAGATATGGAGACAGTGTGCCCTAAAGAAAACTGGCAAACATCGCTAAAAACACGTTAGTTCAGCTCTGGGTCAGGAGAATATCTTGTATGTGTTTCCATGCATTAATTAAAGTGCCAATTAGAATCCCGGCTTTAAAACCGTCTGGAACCACATGAGCCATTTCCTCGGGATGACTAATCGACACACACTAATGGATAGAGTTACACACAGCCCGGATCGGGAATCCCTCCGACAACATTCCCACTAATAACACGTGCACGCACTGACAAATTTGTGTTTGCCATGAAAAGAACACATTTCCTAAGCGTAGTAACAGATCCCCGGTTTCACAACACACACACGCAGGAGGACTGTAGGAAGCAGAGGCCCACACTTCTAAACACACGTCTGGGAAAAGTTTGTGAGCCAAGCACCTGCAGAACACACACAAGTACTGCAGAGGATTATGGAGAGGCCTGCACAAGTAAATAATACAAATTAGGGAAGTGCAAAGTGGTTGGGTGAAATTGATCTGTAGGGATTTCCCACTTAAAGGGATCAGACCTGAGTGGTGTTATGATTTGTGGGGATCCGTTGACAGTAAGTGAAATATGAATCATAAACATGACCCCAATTCACTACTATTAAAAACAGTTAGGCAATGTTTTGTTGTCAATTCAATCACCTGATGTTAAAGGTGTAATTCATAAGTTTGCTAGAATTAAAAAGTTAAAAAGTTAAAAATAAAAATCTGACTATCGGACCCTGTTCTGTGGTGTAAAGTATATTGTCTGAACTCTGTAGATGACTAAAGTAAAACTTCTCTTCTATTGGTCAAAGTGCCCACAAAGTCTAATCTGATGTGACTGTAGAGGCCAGGAAAGGGAATAAAGTAAAATAATAATTATGACTGAAAAATGATTTACTTTATCATAGAACACGGTCAGATAAAGCTTTTTTTACATTTACACCTTTTAAATACTGCTACATCCAAAAATAAAGACAATAGATCTATTGGTAGCTCGCCATAGCGTTGTGGGTTCAAATCCAGACTCTGACAGAATGTCTCTTCTCCCTGATTTCCTGTCACTATATTTTCCTGCCAAACAAAGCCAAAAGAATATCTTGGATAGATCTACTGATAATGAATGACAATATTTGATAATCACATTTTTACACTCACTGTCCACTTTACTAAGAATACCTTGTACCTAATGAAGTGATGGCAGTGTGGTCTTCTGCTGCTGAAGTTGGTTTTAATCTACATTTATTTTACAGTTTTTACAAAAACTGCCTCTATTCTATTAACATATAGTTCAATTGACAGCAACATCTCATTTCTACCCAAAATTGAAAATCCATGATATTCTTCCAGAGGGGGCCTAACTACCCTCTATTATCTGATAGAGACTATATACTGTACTGTAAGTCATATGATACTAAGGCAATCATAGTTACTGGTTGCAATGACTTTGTAATTTCAACTTGGGACACGTGTGTGGGTATGTAGACCATTTTTCTGGTTAAATTGCATCCCTAAAACTTTGCATTCGCAGGCTGGTATTTGTCTGTGTGCCGAGACAGAGAGGTGGAAGGTAATTTGAGACGTAGACAGGCAGCAGACAGCCAGCTCGAAGCGATCTGGTGGCCGAGTAAACTGCAGCGATGGGGATCTCTGATGAGTAGATAGACATGGCACAGACAGTAACCGCTATTGTGTATGGTCAAAATAAGCCTCGCAGCGCACTGATAACACTGTCTGTCTAGAGCACATGATAAGGCCTGAAGAGGGCACGAGATGGAGACGGTACAGAGGAGGCCAAGGAGGAAACAAAAATGAGCTGGTTGTTTATTGAAGTTTCACTGAAGAAAAAGGCAACCCATCCTGATACAGCAGCAGACGCAGCATGTTTTGGATATTGTGGCATGTTTTTTCTGACAGAACCCTTTCCATTTATCCACACTTGGGACAGGCAAAAGGGTCACCTTCTGACTGTCATTAATTTGTTTTTTTCTAACCAAAGCTGTATAAAAAGTGTGTAAATCTAGTTTGAGAAATGACTGCAGGAGTCTCTGTAATGCCATGGTTATACAAGACTTGATGATGTTTATGCTGCAGTTTCTCTTCAACTTGATCTGGAGACAGTCAGTAAAACACCTCAAATGTAAAAAAATACAAGAAGCGAGAAGGTGTCTGAGATTTCTTTAGTTAGAAAAATAAAGTCCACGTCTCTTTGCTAGCCCCTGTGCCCAGTCTCAGCTGTCAGAGATGCTTTCACAGGCTGTCGTTCAATGTTCGGATGGGCCTTAAACGCCTTATGGTGATTTATGAGGCTGTCCCACTCCGTCAAAGGGCCGGCTCAGCTCTCATGTTTTCATATGCTTTCCTTTGACACCCGTGTTCACACAGTCCTGAACAAAGAGCTTTCTTCTGTGCTGATAGCTCCACTCAGAGACCTGCCTTCTCTCTCTCCATTCACCGTGTAAGACTGTACAGGCCTCCATAAATCAATAAAGAATATGTCACTTTGTAACTTACTGTTACAGTCTTCACATACAACAGTAGGCTAAGGTTTCACACTGGGAGCTGTATCCAATATCAGAAAGATGAAAAAGATGAAAAAAGGCATTGAATTGAAAGGCTTGACCAACAGGGTAGTAATGCTGTATAATAATAATAATAATAATAATAATAAAAATAATAATAATAATAAATAATTTGAGGTTTTTTGGCGCCATTTTCTCAAGACTCAAAGATGCTTTACAATTACATTATTCATTCACACCCGGCACACCTGGTGGTGGTAAGCTACTTGTGTAGCCACAGCTGCCTCACCCTCTGGTTGAAGGGCGAACTCTTATGCACTGTGCCACTGCCGCCCCTTTATGTAGTTATGAATAGTTTGAATGTTGAAGTCATAAATGTTTTATTCAACTATGTTCTGTGCTCTTCACGTTGCTGTATTATTTAAGTTTTTATCTTTTAAAAATTTCTAAATATTAGCTTGATTTTTCTGAAAAGCAAGCCAAATCAATCAAAAAATATTAAACTGATTCTGATCTCTGTTTTTTGGTGTGTGTGTCTGCTTTTCCCTTCTGGGGTGACCACAGCAAATGATCTCCCTTCTAGTTCCTATCCTAATGCTTGTTGCATGTTTAATTGGCATAGGTTTTGTGGCAGATGGCCATTTGTTTAGACTTAGGACTGGCACAAAGAGTACAAAAAGTCTTTTAGTCTTTTAGCAAAGCTTCACACACTAGATCAGGAACTAAACGTGACTGGCTTCGTCTCAACTTTTTTATATTTACAAATTATTATTTTTGGGGTGAATGCTTCAGTTGCATCATTTTTATATATACATAAAAATAATCAATTTGAGCACTGCGATAAATCCGGTTGTATTATGTATTCACATGCATAAGGCCACTAAACAGAAGACCTCTATGACTTCCATGACTAAGACCATTGATAGAATATTAATTAATGCAGAACCTTGCTCCTACAAAGCCCACACGTGTAATTACTCGCAGAATCCAGGCTCGGCACCTCCTCCTCACACATGCACAGCTGTGGCCGGTGACACAAAGCATATGCATATTCAACACAGCCAAAACAGAGACGTCCAAACACTCCTATACGCACACAGCTGATGTCAGGAGAGAGCTGGGTGGTCCGAGGCCCCAGACAGAACAGGGGACTAAATTACAGAGCATGACCCACCGCAGTGACACCCAACCTGGGATTAACACCTCGGACAGTCCCTGGGCCGCTGGTATAGCCCCCGGGCTGGAGAGAGGTGCATATGTTGACCAGCACACAAATATTCTGTTGAAGGCACGGCCCACCAGAGCTGAAATAATGAGGGGTTAGGTCAGTCCAGCTGGATGGAAGGGCAGGGAACAGGGTGGGGCAGGAGAGGCTGGTCAAAATTAGGCTTATTCTAACGTACATACGCAATTTGTTTACATATATCTTACACAAATAATAGAGAACAATACGACCACAACAGTAAACAACAGGCTCTCTTTGTATGCTTTTGGATGTGTCTCACCATCAGCAACGCGACTAAGTGTACCCTGCTTAAGGCCAATGTTTGTTGCAATGGGCTCTATACATCCGCATATACAGTATGAAAAACACCCTAATAGAGTTTAGAGCAGTGGTTCTCAAACTGGTACAGTGACCAATGGTTGTTCACAGGCTCGGTCTAGTCTTTTCCAGTTCAATTTAAAACCATACCAATTTAGTTTTTGTTTAGTCTTGGTTTAGCCTCTTTTAGACCACTTTAGTTTGGGGTGTCCCTCTGTTTAGTCTTGGTTTAATCCTGGTTAAGACCTGGTTCAGTCTTGGTTTAGCTCCGATTTGATCCTGATTTCAACCAAACAAGATGGCACTTTTAAATTCAAAATGATTTAGTGGTATTTGATATAAAAGGTTTGAGAACCAGTGGTCTATTCTTGTCTATCTACATATTTGCAGCCTATTATTAACATACAAAAAAACTCATCGTGTCATTGGCTCTTTATAAAAAAATTTTAACAAAAAAAAAAATTCATCTCCCTTACTTCTCAAAACTGGCTTTGTAATACTTCTGTCACCATGGAAACAATGCTGTCAGTAACACTAACTTATTAAGTGAAAGCCTCGGCGCTAACAGCTGCAAACATCTGGAAGTGACGTTGCACGGCCTTTTCTGGAAGGTCACATGAGGAGAGAGGGGGGAAACTCCAAGGCTTGTCAAATACACACACCTCGTAAAGAAGCACGATACAGCTGTGTCTAAGTGTGGCCCGGGTCAAAGGTAAAACAGATACACCAAAATTCGGCCCCTAAATCTGTCTGGAGCAACACCATAGGCTCCAACGTTGCTCCCAGAGAGGCTATAGTCACACGCGCTAAAGCTAGCATTAGCGTATTAATAGCATGTGATGTGACCTAGCCCAAGGGTCCAATTTGAGGCTAGCAGCTGCATGTGTGTGGACGTGTTTGCTTTAAAACCTTCCCCAAAAAGCCAAAATACATATGAACTCTGCTGGCTTGTTGAAAAGGTCAATAGTATAAGAAAACACAGTGACAGAACAGACACATTGGTCCCTGGTATATTAATGCACAGCCTCTCGGACTTAGGTAGAAGGGAGAGGAGAAGTGACCAGAAAGAAGAGAGCAATTTGAATTGAAGTGGGTGACCGACGTGCTGTATATTCCTCTATATAAATGCTGCCCGGCGTCTTTATGATATGTACCTGTGTGCAAATGTTGAACTAATCCAGCATTTTGTTTTTGAGTTATCGCGTTCACACGTATGATCTGCGGACGCGGACCGACGTGATTCCATAATATCATCGCTTCGCCGATATAATAAGTGGTCAAAAACATTAATAAAGTACATGCAAAAAATGTAATATCCTGATATTGGACATTTAGACAACCCTACTTAACCTGGCAGTTTAGCAGATATCATTACCTACTTTTGGTACATAAATGGTCAAGGAGCCTATATGCTTTTTTTAATATCACTATTTTATAAAACTGTACTTTCTTTAAAATCACACCACATAACTTTTTCCTCTACTTGCCTTATTGTCAAGTTGTTGTGGATAATCCTAAATGCAATCTGAGTATTCACGTTTACAGCCTGGAAATGCAGACAAATAAACACTTTTTAAGAGCATACATTGAAATACTGTATTTCAATAAAGAAGTTTAACTGTATGCTTCCTTATTGTAGTTTATTGATACTGAAAATTCTAGGGCCATTATTTTCCGGTATCCTGCAACATTCTCAAACACATCATTTACTCGCAGCCGGCGGCTTTCACGCTTGTCAAGCTTCAAGCCACTAAGAGTTACATTGACTTTGGAAGTTGTAAGTGTATGTTTTGAACACTCCCTATATTCTTTTTTATAACTTCCACTCTGTCACAATCAAGGCTTTAAGTTACTATCATCTTTTTTTCAGTGACACACACCCTGGGTAGAGATAACTTCTGGCTTCATCTGATCGCAAAAACCTCTTGAGTTATTTTAGCCGTTCTTTTGCATATGTACTGTATGTCGCCAATGTGTACGTGGTTTGTGGTGTGTTGAGTGTGTGTGTGTGTGTGTGTGTGTGGAGTCAGTGTTTAGTCTGAGCCATATTTAGTCTTTCTGGTCCTAAGAGGAGGCCTATAATCACCACTAGCCTTTCTCTACTCATTACATGCACACACACACACATTGGCAATGGCCTGTTATTAGCAGTTGACACTAACCTCCCAGTGAGAGCACAGAGAGAAGGCAGCACATATGTAGACTTTAGATTAGGATGAGATAAAAGCGTGCATGTGAAGATGACACCACACTTCGGCTAAAGCCCAACTGGAGTTCAAGAGTAGCCAGATGTGTGCGGCAGGCGTCCGCTGATAGAAACCTCAGTTCGATTCAATATGACACTCAACAACAGATTACAGGCATTTGTGATTTTTATTCTATCAGCCAGACACCAGGGTCTATCATCTCATTGTTGGAATGGATTAGAGTCAGGGTTAGTTTTAGTACTTTGGGAAGAATTGCGCAACTTCTAATGGTAAAAGCAAAAGAAGATGTGTGTTGATTACAATTTCTAACTATTATTTACAAAACGTTATTTTTACATTTTTATTCTAGTCTAGGAATCTTACAGACTACACCTTTAAGCTAGCATGTTTTGTGACTGGGTGTGTTTTGGGGTAATTGAACTACAAACCTCCTGTGAGTGTCAGGTCAAGTATAGTTGGTGGCTTTTACACACAGTGGAGGAATATGGTCTTGCACCAGTACTGTGATATCAGACAATAGCATAGACATAGTAAAAAAAAAAAAAAAAAAAAAAACTTTAGAGCATGTAATTACCTCTCCCACTTGGGTGACATAAGGAAACTGTATACGTGTTCATTACAATTTACAGGTCAAAAAAGCAAAACAATTTTACAGTAATCTACTATGAGAAATGTGGGATTCTGAAAAACATCCAGTATTATCCAAGCGTGTGATTAAGTGCAAGTGTTCAGAGAAGTGGAGACAGAAACCGTGTGTGTGGTAGTCATTTGTCGTCTGGACTTCAGTGTTTTGTCTGCCAAGATTACACTGCAGTGTTATGGTCTAACACGCACATGGACAGGACATTATTAATGTGCACGTGTCTTCACACATTATGGCAACAAGGGTGAGCAGGTTTCTCTAGTTTCCTTTGCAAAACATGGAATTTAGATTTTTAGATTAGATCTTACTTAAGGTTAGCATTTAGCATTCAGCAAGCCATCAGAAGCTGTTAGAATCCCTCTCATCTCAAGTTCAACAGCAATTAGAACAACAATGGACACCCTTTCTGAATACAGTTTGTGGTAGTTCTCAGATAGTTTTGTGCAAAACACACAGGAAAGATCAGATTTGTTTAAAAATTCAGATACATACAAAACATATTTTTTGCCATGAATCTAGATAGAAACTATGGGATCAGTAGAGGAAAAAATTAATAGAGTCACCATCTTGTTCAGCTATTCTTGACCAGAAATCACATGGGATCTGGGGGGGCTTTAATTTGTTCCCAAGATGTAGCCCAGTTTTTATTTTATTTTTTTCAAAATGCAAAATAAAGAAATTATTTATTTTTAGTGTGGATCTAGAACACTTGATCCAATAATTTTTAAGCGTGGATTTAGCATCTACCCCTGAACTTAATACTCTCCAGGTGTGGGCACTATATAACTATGCAAAAGTGGCTTCAATGTCTGACAGAAAGATTTTCCCAGAACAGTCTCCCTCCTCGTATACACAGGGCCTATACACATGCCATCCCTGCAAGTCCGGCTGAACCACACTCTTGATGCAGTCCAGACTAGGAGAGACCTGAAGGCCAACAAACACACTGTAGGTCCCGAGCCAGGTCTGAGGTGAGGGTTTTGGTTGCGGTCCCGGTGAAAACGACACTAATTTGGAGCTAAGGAGTTTTGGCCAGCCCAGCCCAGATTCCATAAAAGGGGGACCTCCAGAAGCTAATGCTAATCAAAAGCTAACAGTCATTATGCAGAGTAAATATGGCACCAATGCCATGGATGCTATTAAAAACTCCTATTATAGTTAGATGACACATGGATGGACTTGGAAAAGTGTAGTGTGTTTTGTAATGTGATCTATGGGTGAGTTTTGACCTACCCCAGGGGTATTAATCTGTCTTTTTACTGTAGCTACTAATGCCAGAAAAGGATTTTATTATAGTGACTTTGCTGTACCTCAAAAGACCATGAATGGAGGAATCAACTTTGGTCTATGGCAGCACAAAAGTGTTGAAAAGTGAGCAACTTGAGATCTTGTAAGCATACACTGAAACTATTGGGTCATTTATGATTGGACATTTTTGTATTAATCTGAACATACATGATGCAATAAAACCTTTTGTCAATATGTTTTACAACAGTAATCTGCATCATTTTAGCATGGATATACAGTATATTGCTAACAAAAAAATATATATATACTGTATTCATATCCAGCAATCATTCGGTTGACATGGACCTCAAGGAAACACCCCTGATACAAACGCCAAACCAATCTGAATTCTATCAAAAACTTTAGGCTTACTTCTTTTTTCAGTGATTCAGTGTCAATACAACCCTCTCCAGAAGTTCAAAGCCACCCAAAGACAAACTCTAGACCACAGTAAATGATCCGGGGCCGCAGTCACACACAGGCCTGACAGTGCAGGTATACCTGGTGTTTGCTGCCCCCACCACCCCTGTTTACTTTCCTCTCAATGGTCCCCTTTGAAGAACACGGGAGCAAGTGCAGAGGGGGTGACGGACGGAGTGGGGGCAAAGGGAGAACTCACTCTGGGAATTCACTGCAACAAGATGAATATTCTGGGCTTGGCGTCGTGATGCTGCCGCACTCCTTCACACAGGCCCTGATTACAGAGTAAATATGTGTAATACTATAAATCGCTCATTGTTTGTAAGGCGGAAGCAGCGCCGAAACACATATGAGACAGACATGTTGACTCTGGGGAAAGTGAAATGTAGAGGGTGATCAGTCATATAAGGTTAGCCGCATACAAAAAACATTCACAAACTGGTTATAGGTTAGCCCCTTCTCAGATTAAGCAATCGTGCACTTTTTTTATAGTGTAAACATTAAGGTGAAAAGTCTGCAAGGGCGGTGATAAATAATTGCAAGCACAAACAAAGGTCAGAAAGTATTGATGACAAAAATGCATACGGGTGTTTCATTTCTCTATTTGATAACCCTGCTTTGAGTTACAGCACGCCATCCTACACATCTATGAGGCAGAAACATAAAGAGTAAGAAAATAAATGGAAAATTGGCAAAGTTATGGATAAAGATAAGGGTGGATTCTGGATTAAAAAATAATTTCAGTTTAATATTAACAATAATAAGGGCTTCCATTTATAAAGCACTTTTTATGACATCTAAACTGCTTTATAATTTACACCATTATTCATTCACTCTACAGCAGGGGTGTCCAAACGTTTTTCATTGAGGGCCAAAAATGAATACCAAGGAGGGCCACTCGCTGAGGTGACCATTTTCACTTGCCAAAAAGTCCCCTGTTTTCTGGACACATATGTTCAACAGTCTTTTTTTTCACTTAGTCTCCCTCTATATTATAAACACACAGAAAAGTGTTAGACAATTCATGTTTTCTTTTAGTTTGATTATGTAGAGTCAAATGCAGTAAAAAGACAATTTGGGCCTGAGGAACACAAAAAATTGCTCTGCTTTGGACACCCCTGCTCTACAGCCACACACTGGGAATGGTAAACTACCTTTTGTAGCCACAGCTGCCATGGGGCACACTGACACCAAATACCATTCACACAACCACATTCTTACATAGACATGGTGATGAAGTTGATTGCCCAAAGACACAACAACAGTACAAACTGGTTTGAACAGGATTCGAACTGACGACAACCAATGCTCAACCAACTGAGCTACTGCAACCCCACATGTATTGCTTTAAAAATCGAATTTCTCAAGTAGCAACCGGGTAGCAAGTTGAACAAACCATTTAACATCAGCATCAAAAATTGAGGCAGTCATTTTGTATTACTGTAACATAAGGTCACATCATGCTATACACCAGTTAGCATTCACCATTCCTCCAAGTATGCATGTCACATCAACAATTTCCTTTCATGCATATGCCTCATGTACTGTAGTATCCTGCAATCACAAAACCTACTTTCATTTGTGACCGCCAACATCTGACTGGACAAAAACAGAGCTTTCTTTTATTTGTGCATGTTTCCTGACTTACACGGGACACATTTTCCAGACTAGGCCCAAAATCCATTAGCCACAGGGCCTGAATGCTGATGTATATACTGTAGTGTAACTGACCTCTTGACCTCAACAGATTCAGCAGGATACCTGTTTTTAAGTAACCATGGAGAACTTTTTATCACATTGATTTATAACCTTTGGAGGACCAAACAGGAAATTCCAATGTGGTTGTATAAAGATGTGACCAGCCACTCTTTCGATGAGATCAAAGACTCCAAACAAACCAAGAATTGAAGAAAC
>JAVQKC010020787.1:0-12519 GCA_036025475.1 Philypnodon macrostomus | reverse complement strand
ACATGTGTTAATTCATAGTTTTGATGCCTTCAGTGTGAATCTACAATGTCAATAGTCATGAACAGAAAGGAAACTCATTGAATGAGAAGGTGTGTCCAAACTTTTGGTCTGTACTGTATGTATAAATGCCATGATGGCAACTCTAGGAAAATAATAACTCAATCAACTTGCAAAAATGTAAGAACATTACACATACTCAGTGCCATCCCTGAGTGTATATTGTATTTAAAGTTGCTTTTGGTCTTAAGTATTTGGCAATGTGAGGGAAACTGCAGCTCTCAGCCATAGTTTCTGGGCTTAAGGTCTTAAGCTCTGTTGGCATGTGAGGTTGTTTTGAAATATGGTCAAACTCATCTCTCTCTGTCTTTATTAACATCTTTCCATGCATTAATATTTTAGGTCGCGTACGCACCAAACCCCTGACCACTGCGAGCAGCGTGTCCAGTAAGGTGGACTCCAGAGGACGCAGCCGCTCAAAGATGGTGTCCCAATCACAACGTAAGTCTTCAAAATGTCCCACCAAATGCATGCCAAACACTTGTGTGAGAGCATTAGAGAAGGGCATAGTGGCACTTTTTGTGGAGTTTTTTTATTTGTTGCCTTAAAGGTGACTATAAGCTCCATGTCTTTGTGCCTTTAGGTTCGGACGAGTCAGATTGCACACCAGGTATTATGTTGTGTGTGTATTTTGTGTTCACAGTGGGGAATGAGGGGCCCACCTGCTATCACTGGCATTTTGAATATTGTTTTTTTGTTAAGAGGAGTGGGTGTGTGCTGTTGTTTTAGCCTTGCATGCTGCTGTTGTGTCACATTACTTAACATGGTAAAGCGGGCAGGGTCTTTTCCACTGCTGGCTCGCCTGGCTCAGACTGGCATTTGATTTAACCTAATCTAGAGTAATTACTTTTAAGAAGATGTGCAGAGGATTTAGCTATACTGTTTAGTTTACCTTCAAAATCATGTCGATCCAGTCTTAGACAAATTGACCCAACTCCTGACTGCTTCTTGTTCTTGTCCTCTATCACTATCCAAGTCAGGGTAGCGTTTCGTCACCGTATAAGCTACTAGTAAGAAATGTAGTCCACGCTGTATAATATGACAAAACAACTGCCTAAACACATTTGCAAGCAATATTTAATAGCATAAACTTAACATTTGAGCATTTCTGAAAACATCAAATTTTGGTGATATGAGTGTCCACATTAGGCTTGTGGGTTGCTGAATTACTTTTTTAGTGAGTGTGTGTTGTACCTCCAAATGACATTTGAAGAGCACAATCTGTAGCACAAATGGCAGCTGAGACAGACACTTTTATTTGTGAATTTTTTTTTTATACAGTCTGTTTTTATTTTATGTCATTGTGAAGTGAACAGACTTTGCTTCATACATTTTGTGACTACTGTCCCAACATGCACCGCTTTCTCATCATCTGCAGCTGGGCTAGCATTGTGCCTTTTGTAGCAGCATAGTTTGAGTAGTTGAAACTAATTTATCATTCAACTAAGCCTTCATTTGTGATATATTGAAGACAGTGAGCAGTTCTCTCATTGTCTTTTGTGCTGTTGACTTCATGACGCTTATTTGTGCACATACCTAATGCTCATAATTCATTGGTTTAATCTGCTGTTCCTTCCTTGGGCTCGGCTTCATCCCAATGGGCTTTATGGCTCAGGATCTCAGTCTGCTACCCCTGTTGGTGGTAAGAAGAAATGCTACCAGCTTTTGTGTAGTTTATAGAGTCTTTCCTTTGCCTTGATGCTCCCTCCTTTTTAACACAAAAAGGTCACGTAACACTTTATTTCTGGCTGACACACAATTTGTGACTCTAGTAAAAACACTGTTTGGGAGTTACCAATTTTGCACTTTTAATTCATATTTTAACCAGTGGGAAATTGATTTAAAAAAAAACAACAACAACAGTTGATTATTACATTGGTATTAATTGTTTAGTTAATGATGCATAAACAGCTCTTGTGATGTGTGTGATGTTTTGGTAAAATGTCTTCAGGCATAGTTATTTTTTGTTGACATCTGTAGTGTAGTAGCTTTTTTGTTTAGGCTTTTTAGGGTAGATTACAGTAAAGTGCCTTGTAAAGAAAAAAACGTCATAAAAATGTGTGTAAAGATTTGGTACTATGATGGTATCTATATTTTATCATGACCTGGATTCTTAAGCAACACCAGGAAGGCATAACATTATGAGCACTTGTCCAATACAACACACTTTCAAACAGAACCAGCACTAGTCATTGCAAACCAGAAACAGCTGAAGATGGAGCTGATGACCCAGTCGTCAAACCATAACAGTTTAAACACACTTAAATCTCTTATAGGCTTCCCTCTAAATCTCTATTTTTTCTATCTATCCCACCCCCTAACAGGCGGCATGATAAAAAGATAATTTCACTTCAGCTGTCAGTAGTCTCAGTGTTATGCCTGACCGGTGTGTTTCTTTTATAGTTCTTGTATCTCAAGCCCTTTAAACATATTTCTAGCTAAGGATTCTTTTCATTATTTTTGTCAGTGTGGCTCCAACTTCTTTCCTATAAGAATGAAAACATAAGCTGTACATAAGATTGTATATTCTGTATTTTTATCACTAATTAAACTATTTCGCCCATCTCATGTTGACTCTAGCTGGCAGTCGAAGTGGCTCGCCCGGCCGTGTGCTGACCACCACTGCCCTAAGCACCATGAGCTCCGGGGCTCACCGTGTCCTGGGAGGAGGCTCCGGGGACGGACACAGACGCAGCAGAATCCCCCGAAGTCAGGGCTGTTCCAGAGACTCGTCACCCACCCGCCTGTCTGTCGGTAAGATGAAAGCTAGCACACAAAATCAATACGTTTATTTAGATTGTGTTTGTTTTAAATGTGTGAGCAAGGGATGTAGCGTTAATACGATAACACACAATCCATGTACGTATTCAAGATTGCTGTAAATTTGTAAACTATACTGAATGATAATGCCTACTATTATAATCCTTAGATACTTAGATTCTACCACAGTACCATTTTTTTAGCGAGATCTCACCTCTTCCTTCCCCTCTCCCTTTGTGTTGTGTTCTGTCTGTCCCTGTAGCTCCCTCCAGCCTTAGCAGTAGTATCTACAATGGTGCCAGTCGAGGAGGTAAGGCTTCATCCTCAAATCACTGTCCCACCAAATCCCCTTAACATCATCTGAAGATCCCCTAAATATCACAAATAACACAATTTTCCATATAATCTCACTACCCAATCACTACCTCATATAAAACCGTGGCTCTGTGCATCGTGGCTGTGTATTGCGATGGTGATGGGTGCCAAATAATCAGCAGCTATCCACTCATCCGAGACTATGTGCTGTCTTTGTGCTAACCTGTAGTTCATGGCCACCGAATGAAACTTTTAGCAGGAACGGCTAAGCTTCATCTGGGCTGTGGGGAGGCTGTGATAACGCTGATTGTCTAGGTAGATGCTGAAGCTGTCAAATAAACGAGCAATGAACGAGTGTTGATTGCGATGTCTCTTTTCCTCAATCCTTGTCCCTCAATGATTTCATGATCTCACAATTTCATGAAGTGACCTTTTCCGGTTGTATGTGGCACTTGTGCAAAATGTTGCATGAGTTTAATATATGTGTACATACAGGGCTCTTGTGTCTCATTGGGTGATCTATTTGTAAATTATAAAAAAATAAGAATGAAAAGTCTAGCAAGTATTATTATATTGTTCTATACTAAAGCTTAGCAGTCCACTAAAGGGTGTGCCAAATATTTTGGAACATAACTGATGAAGAATGAGTGACTATATGGGTGAAATTATACTGGTTTTAGCTGCCATCACTAAGGTAGATGCAGAGGATAGAAATACATGATTTGTCAAAGAAAACACCAGAATAGAAAAGAGGCTTGTGTAAGGAATGATATGGCACAGCTGTAGTCAGAACTAACAATAATCAATTCATCATCATGTGCCATTTCATTCTCAAGATAACACTGATCACCCACTTGGACCAATCGCCCTGTGTTGTGTTGTCTTGTCAACATCTCACTCTTGTGTCTTCTCTGCGTCTTTGATAATGTTCACCGTCATCTGTCTCGTTGTCACTGCTATGGTCCACTTATTGTCCACCTATTTCGACCTGCCTTTTGCCTTTGTGTGGTTTCTCACTTTCGTTTTCTCCTCCTCTCGCCTCTTGCTGCCTTTGACTATACTACATGTGCCCGTTCCTTCTTATCCTGTGTGGCGTTAGCTCGGGGGAGTCGTATCCCGCGTCCCAGTATGAGTCAGGGTTGCAGCAGAGAGGCCAGCAGGGAGAGCAGCCGTGACACCAGCCCAGTGCGCTCCTTCACGCCCCTCGGTGAGTAGTGAAAATCGGACACATGCTGCAGCGGGAATCCCAGATTAAAGTCAGGATTACGAACAAGTGCTTTTCATCAGAGTAGACTCAAAACACAGCTACACTATATGGACAAATGTATTCTGATAGTCCCAGGCCTAATTTAGCATACTCTCTATTTTTGTCCATAAAGTGTATTTCTATCATAGAATTTTAGTGGACCATCTATCTATGAAATGTTTAACACCAGGCCATCCGACAGCAACCAAAGGCCATAATGAATATATATACAGACCTTGTGTTACCCCATTCCTTATCCACATACCTGAACTACTGCTCTATTGTTGATAATATGACATGCGTTATGTCAACCTAAAATAGCTGGTGACTTTCTTAATCTGTTCTTATTTATCTGTCTCTTGGTGCATGTGAGCGAGTGTTAAACTCTTGTATGTGTGTGTTTTTAATCTCGGTTGCAGCGACTCGGAGCTACTCTCGCTCCACCGGGGCTCTTCACACACCTGACACTTTTGGTGCAGCAGGTGAAGGCTGAGTACCTCCCCTTTCTCTGTAGTCCACCCCACGCCTCGCCTTAAAAAGCTATTATTTCTTCTCTTTGTTTTTGTATTGGATCATCATGTTTCTATCCCATTTGCCTTATTTTTTATCATTTAATCTTACATTTTTGCTCCAGGTTACCCTCTAGTGGAAAAGCATGGTTCCACCCGTTAAATTTCTTTGTTTAGCTATGCACAAACCAATGTGTTCACCTAAGTTTTATGTCATCATTTCTTCCCTCAGTTGCATCTAACAGGTCATCGCATTGACGGTAATGGCTGATGGGAGATTGTCGACTGAATGTGTGCAAATGAGAGCACAATGATCATATTGTAAAGTTTTTAAATTTAATAATTTGGGTTTTCATCTGTTTTTGATATAGGCTCAGGTTTTGGTATCAGCCCGTCCAGTCGCCTCTCGTCGTCGGTCAGCGCGATGAGGGTCTTAAACACAGGCTCGGATGTGGAGGAGGCTCTCGCAGATGCACTGGTATAAAAATATGCTAAAGTCAAAAGTATAATACTAATTTCGGAAAAAGGATGTGATACAGTGTGAAATGTAAATATAAACTAAATGTAATAAGTTACCTTGGCGGAGGTCAGAATGGATGCTCTCAATTTTACTATTTCATGAAAAGAAATCTACTTTATGTCGACATTATCTGTCTAAAAAGCACCAAAAATCAGTTTAAAACATTGAGACAAAAGCGATAAAAGACTGGAAATAATGCTGCCTTCATTTGCTATGGGAATTTTAGTAAATACCACTTGTCGAGGTCAATTTACACATTTGACCCTCACGTCGTAATTTCCACTGGAGAACTGGGAGATTATTTTGTTGCCGAGATGAGGTCAGATTTGACCTTTCAACAGTGAAGGCATGAAAATCTAATTCATCAAGATGAAAATGTGTAGGCTACTTTTTACTCCTGTTAACTGATTGTTTAGAACCCATGTATGTTACACACTTATGTAGCACATGAACAATTTTAATGTGGACTGGATTTCCACTTTGTGTGATTTAAAAAAAAATATAGCACATGTAAACATAGTAGCATAAATAAATCCAAAAACTGGTTTAAGTTGAACACTTGAACACAACGAAATTGTAATTTCCAATTTACTAATGGAAGGGATCATCTTCCCCATAGCACATGAAGGCAGCATAAAAGCATCTTTGTCTACCTACACGTGTTATAAAGACAGGCTCTTTATTGTTGGTATTGAATACTTTGAATGCTTATAAATCTGAACCCTTTGGACGACACTGGATTTCCTAACCATTTCCATTTTACATAGTACCCCTTTTTTCTGAAATTGGAGTTATACATATGCACAGTGAGTGAGATTGAGGTGTGTGTTTGTAAACTAACCCTCGATTCTTCCTCTGTTTAACGCTGTCAGCTGTTGGGAGACATGAGATCCAAGGTCAGCTACTTCTCCCGCTTCAAACCTGTGTGATAACCTGCATGTCTATTAGTAGTTTTTCGATTAGCTTAACTAAATAAAGGTCTCATCTCAAACCCTATGCAGAAGAAGCCTGCTCGTCGGCGATATGAAAACTATGGCATGTATTCTGACGACGACGCTAACAGTGATGCTTCCAGCGCCTGCTCCGAGCGCTCGTACAGCTCGAGAAACGGTGGAGCTATCCCCACCTACATGAGACAGACTGAAGACGTGGCCGAGGTGAGCTGGATTCAGTTTACTACAGCAGTTGGTAAAAAGGCATCGAGCGACAGGTGGAGCAACTTTTGTCCTTAGGCAGGGTACACAACAAACAATGGCCAGTTAGATGCAGGACCGTCATATACACACAATTATTCACTACTACAGGCAATCGAGATCCACCGATTATCCTCATATCTTTGGGCAGTGGTTACAATGTCTACTCAAAGTCATACATCTGTCTAGCTATCCTGTTGTTATTGCTGGCATCATGAATTTGTTGACTAATGTTATTAATGTCATTATTCTTAATATTTTGCTGCTCTTAGGTGCTGAATCGATGTGCTAGTGCCAACTGGTCAGAGAGGAAGGAGGGCCTTTTAGGTTTACAAGCTCTGCTCAAGAACCAGCGCACCCTCAGGTCATCCACTCAACAACACAGCTTATTACTTTGTATGTTCATTATCGAACTTAAATTAATCTTAATCTATCTTTTGTTCTTGACAGTCGGGTAGAGTTGAAGAGACTATGCGAAATCTTCACAAGGATGTTTGCAGACCCTCACAGTAAGGTATGGCTGCATGCAACATCATGACATTGGCTGTCACCAAACATTTCTACATTTATTTATTATTACACCATTGTTCATATTTTTTTCATTTCCACTTGGAGTTCACCTCACATTTTGTTCATTCACCCCTTCTTCACTTTACCGGATTCTGCCAAAAATAAAACCAAGGAAAACCACCCTAAAGTACACACTAAGTTGATTCAGGCATGTAGAACAGTAATGACCTGTTTTTCTAATGGCATGTCGCGATGCGTGTGTCTCACCTTCTCGCCGCTCTTTGGGATTGATCTGTCACCGTTCGTTCTTCTTTGTGCCGTCGATCGCTGCAAAAATAAACCAGCTTCGCCGGCCACACACTGTACACTCAACATGGATGATCGGATTTTTCTTTGCTGCTGATGTTACAAAGACATTTTTCTTGTTGTTGTTGTTTCAGGACTATCTCCAGGACTAGTAAATACGTACTCAGTTATACAACATACCGGAAGTCATCTGAGGAAATTCTTTTACTTTGAGACCCTCTGTGGGCTGAATTTTAAGGGATTTTATTTTGATTACATTAGTTTGGGCTTTTGAGAACAGCTTACGCCGGTTAGTCTATATTGTCATTCAACATGTTAGGGACTGATGTCGGCCGATATTCACGAGGTTGACTAATATTGGTACCAGCCTTTACAGACGTAAACTTGTGCAAAAAAGATCATTTCTAATGTTTATGGTTAGAAAAAGTCAGAGAAAGAAAAGTTCATTATTTTACTAGGTTCTGTCCCTATTTATGGATTAATTAAATAAATACTGGTAATTGAAATATTGACCTAACATTTGTATGTTGGTGCGTCCCTATAAAGTATAAATTGACATTCCCCTTCAGGAAAGTGGCTGCCTAGGCAAATCAAAAAAAATATATACTAATATGTAGGGTCGTTGTTTTAAGTGATCAGGATTAAGTTCAAATCCTTGCAACAACTAGAAAGATTTATCTTGTAACATCAGCAACACAGAGAAATGGTAAATGGTCCTCTCTCACATACACACGTTTGGGCTGCCCGCTCCTAACTCTGAACTAACCAGCTGCGGTTCGTCTTTACCTAACCCTGTTTTGAGCACCGTTGCCTCACACAAACGTTGTAAGGTGCGTCCGTTTGACCTTTGACCCTTGACGATTTGATGACTTTCAGCGAGACTCCGGCAGGGTGTACGGCACGGCAGAATCCGGTATAAGCTCCGCCTCCTTCAAGGTACTGCATCAACGTGGACCATTAGCATTCATCCTTCTACCCCTCATCAATGTTTTATTATCAATTATAGCCATTTAAATTTTGCCCTAATGTTATTGAAATGTTCACTTTAAAGCTGCAGTACCTGATTTTTTTTTACTAAAAATAAGTACTCAGTTAATAGTACAGCATACCAGATGTCATCTGAGGAAAAAAATTGACTTTGAGAGCCTTTGTTTTATTTGTTTTTTTTGCCAATTGTGCACTTCCACAAGACAGGAGCACTCTGATTGGAGCAGGGATAATGTGAGGGAGCTAATGTTTTATTCCAAAATGTACAGCTTATTCACAGCTATTTTGTAGTTCAAATAAATAAAAGCCAACTTCAGACCGCTGCTCATTATTCTGATACTTCCTGGTTTGTGTGAGACCGTGACAGAGTGTTGGGAAAGGGGAGCACATTATTCAAACTTAGACTTTTTTTTTCCCCACATAAAATCAGGTAGTGCAACTTTAAGGTTTTACTGTGAGCTTGAGGCATGGATCACAGATTTCAATATATATTTATATTGTGAGAAAGCTAACGTTCGTGTCTCTCTCTCCTCCATGCAACCCCTACTTTGGGACTTTCTTTAGAGAGTAAGTTCATTGAATATTGCTTGATCAAAAAATATATATATATTTTTTAATAATAACGAGTTACCAAATCAACTGCATAACACTCACGTACTAACATGACTGTGTCTGATGTGGTTTTGAGAGTTACTGAAGTCACCACAAACAATTATGTTTTAGTATTAATTCATCAAATTCATTATTTTTTATTTCACTATATGGACAAAAGTATTTGGTCATACATGTTAATTGATCTCCAATGAATGTCCACTTTAATACTTATGCACAGTGGTTTAACCAAGTCCAAGTCTGGTATTAACCAGGCAGATAACTGTAATTAAAGGACCAAATCTGGACTAAACCAGGTCTGAACTAGAAATAAACAGATCTGATTGGAATCAGAGAAACTGAAAAAGGCTTCTATGAATCACTAGAATGGGGCTATGTACCAGTACCATAGCTTGAGAACCACTGATTTAGCACTATGCTTTCAAGTTAGTAGAGTAGTTTGCCTTTTGTATCTCAACATGACTGTCTCAAATCAACAACTATAAAAAATAAATGCGCACAAATTCCCACAAAAATACTACAAAATTGTAAACTTCTCCATCCAAGTACTTTTGTCTATCTATCCTAAGATCTAATTACATTACATTCATTCATTTTGAGTGTATATTTGAGTGTATATTGAGTTATTGAGATATACGAGTGTATATCTGGTGATTGGGAATGAGGGTTTTGTCTGCTGTTTCAAATGAATGCATAACCACTAACCACTGTCTTCACTTGATCAACATTAAGAGCTTGTGTGTCTGTGTGTGGTGTATGTCTCTATAGCTTATGTTAAAACTGTGTATAATCGTAAGTGTATCTTGTATCCAGGTGTTCAGTATGTTCTTGGAGACTTTGGTGGACTTCATCCTGGTTCATAAAGAAGATCTCCAGGACTGGCTCTTCGTGCTCCTCACTCAGCTCCTCAAGAAGATGGGTGCGGACCTTCTAGGCTCCGTACAGTCCAAAGTCCAAAGGGCCCTAGATGTCACACGGTTAGTTTCAATATCTGTGTTTTGTAATTGTGGTCTGGAAGGGCAGATTTAAAAGTAATACCTCTGTTTTCAAAGATACAGATTACGATCTATTTTATCGCATTGATACTTTGTGCTGATTGTGATCTATATCTATATCTTTTTTCCAGAGAGTGTTTTCCCAATGACCTACAATTTACGATACTTATGAGGTTCATAGTGGACCAGACGCAGACTCCAAACCTAAAGGTAAAAATCATATCTCTTTAATGACTTTTACACTAGAGAAGGCGGCGGTGGTCTGTCACTAACCTGGTCTGGGCTGCTGCTGAACCCCACATGACTCCTGGGCTGTGATTGGTTAGCATCATGAGCTCCTCCGGGCCGCTGCACAACTTTTTCATTTCACTCCATGTTGGTCCTGAGCTGTTGTTTTTGTACACGCTCTGCCTCATCAACCCTCACAATTTTTGTATTTCCATGTTGATTTATTCTTCTTTATCTTCCTGAAGTTCACTATAAGAGCATTTATAGCATGAGCCCCTTAGGTTTACTACTCTTATTAGTTTCTAATGACACTGATAAAATATAGTCATTTAAAGTTTACTTTATTATTGAAAATAATTTAAGTTTTTATCCACTTCCATCCAACCACTTTAACTCCCTCTAACCTTGCTGCATCTATCCCCTGACCCCTGACCCTTACCCCGTGACCCCTAACCCGTGACCCCTAACCCGTGACCCATGACTTCTGGCCTTATATCTGGTCTAGTATCTATCATTGATTGACTCTCCTCTCCTCTCTCTAAAGCCGGTGCAGAGCTCGTGTTGCGGGCGTGGCAGGGGAGGGGCCAGGGTTAAATTGTTCCCCCCGAGGCCGCGGCGCCACGCCTGCTCTATAGACGAGCAGGCTGCAGCCTGGAGCCAGGCCTCCCAGGTCAGTGCGCTCCGGGGGGAGCAATATGTGCCTCCGGCGGCACAAAGCTAAGTGCTTTGGAGAAGGCGCCGGTGTCTTTGTATCGAACATAATCAAGTGTTTTTGAAGGAGGTTACAGTTCAGGAGTCATTGTGGAGTTTTGGAGCCTGCTGTGTCTATCATTGTGCTTTTGTTTTTTCATTTATCATCTCTCTGCTTCCGGTCAGTAATTTAAACTTGTTAAAGCATGAATACACTGCAATTTGCAATTGTTTCAACCACACAGTGTCTGCTTCATTTATACATGTGTGTTTGTGGCTTACTGTCCGTTTTAAAAGGTCAATATTAGGCTTTTTCTTACACTTTGGAGCTATCGTCCTGATGCTTTTATAAACCTCTCTGTTTCAGGTGAAGATTGCCATATTGAAGTACATAGAGACGCTGGCGTTACAGATGGAGGCTCCAGACTTTGTGAACTCGAGTGAGACTCGCCTCGCTGTGTCTCGACTCATCACCTGGAGCACGGACCCCAAGAGCGCTGAAGTCAGAAAGGTATGTGGTTCAAACCTAATAATTACGTCTTACATTCATGAATATGTAATAATAATAATAATAATACATTTGTTTTATAAATCGCTTTTCTTGACACTCAAAGACGCTGTACAAAGTTAAAACAACAATAAACAAACAATATGTACTTAAC
The DNA here is from genome assembly GCA_036025475.1 of Philypnodon macrostomus. Lineage (NCBI taxonomy): Eukaryota > Metazoa > Chordata > Actinopteri > Gobiiformes > Eleotridae > Philypnodon > Philypnodon macrostomus. The sequence continues at coordinate 929 of JAVQKC010020787.1, read as the reverse complement.
ATGGTTTATCTGTTTGTATTTCCAGGCAGCTCAGGCCGTCCTCATCTCCCTGTTCCAGCTCAACACACCTGAGTTCACGATGCTGTTAGCCGCGTTGCCAAATACGTTTCAGGCTGGAGCCACAAAACTGCTTCAAAATCATCTAAAAAATACCGGCAATGCAGCACAGGTAAACCAAGTATACAAGTCAATTCTTAGTTATTTTTAAAAACTTTGATTAAATCAATACTTAATGTGGCCCTGGTGTTGTCTTCTGCTGCTAAAGTCCCATTCACCACTAAGGTTTGACATTTTGAGCCTTCAGAGGGAGTCTTAGTAGATTTTGAAGCCTATTGAGTTACCTGTTTTACCAGCTATTGAACAGATGAGTAAACCCTGGATGAGTTTGTTGAACTATCACTAGCAAGTACTAAAATCATTTGTCCTTTTTCAGGCAACAATAGGCAGCCCTCTGACCCGACATACGCCCAGATCTCCTGCCAGCTGGTCCAGCCCCGTCACCTCACCAGACAACACCACCCAAAACACCCCTTCACCAAGGTACTTCCACATCCACAGTTATCTTATTACAAAAACATGAATTAGTGTAGATTGATTCAATGAAACGTTTATATTTTTGGTTTTTTAGTGCATTTGACTACGACACAGAAAACATGAACTCGGAGGACATCTACAGCTCATTGAAAGGTGTCACTGAAGCGATTCAGAACTTTAGTGTCCGCAGCCAAGAGGACATGAACGATCCAGTGCAACGCCGCGATGGAGAGGATGTAAGAACAACACAAAAAGCATTATAGGAGCATCTCAATATTAAACTAGGCCTGTGCTGTCGTCCCCGACAGCAAGGTGTATATCGGCGAAAACGGCCCCATACGTCTGCCCCGTACGTCTGCCCCGTACGTCTGCCCCGTACGTCTGCCCCGTACGTC
>JAVQKC010020786.1:0-19738 GCA_036025475.1 Philypnodon macrostomus | reverse complement strand
CATTAACTAAATATGTTGGCATAATAGAATGAAGTTTTAAAACCAAAACATAATCAAATTTCGTGCAACCGATGTCCATAATTCAATTATGTAAATCCAACAGACTTTTTTTTTCAGTGTACCTCTGCTGGAGGAGATATGAAAGGTGAAGGCACAGAGCTATGGTCCTTAAGCCCTTTTCATTGCAGCTTGTGTCACTCACTGCCCATTAAGACAGGCTCTTTCCAACATGTCTCCAACACATTTCTATTTCTCAGTGAATTATTCCCCGCTGGCTGCCTCTCTCATACAACCATTCATTAAATCCTTCACTCATTTCAGACATTTTCAGAAATGTTTTTCAGTTTGCTTAATAAGCTGCTTCTGCCCTTTGTTTCTTTTATTGTGGAGTAACTTCAGTTCACTTCACAGTTTCCTGCTGAATAACAATAACAGAAAAGAGAAGCACCTTTTCCAGCCAGTATAAATGATCAACTTTAGCTCTTTGTCAATGCATGCCCGGTAGATGCTGTTGATCTATTCTGTCTCTGATTTTATCCAGCTTTTAAAACAACAGCCAGGTGAAAATGTTTTTTCTTGTTCATGCACCAGAGAACAGAGCTCGATTCTCCAAAAGAGCATCAGCTGTGAATCAGCAGAAGGCTCAGTGTGAACTGAAGGAGTGAATATATGAGATTGAAGTGACTTAAATTTCAAAGAGCAGCTCAAGCTATTTGTACTGGTATTACTCTTGGTGATTCTTTGTCCAGTCCTCTCACACCCACCCCATCTTACTCCATGTCTGATACCCTTTGATCCCAGTTGACTTCAGCAGAGGAATACTGAATGACCAAGGCACCCACACAGAGATAGAACGGAGGACATTTAGCATCCATCTTTAATGTTTGATTGGGCAAAAGACAATGCATTAACAGTCCAGTTTAAATTTTTCATATGTTCCCAGTGTTTATCTTATTGTCCATTCATGCCTACTCGTTACATCACGCAGTCAGTGGAAGACCTGTTCCTGTGAATACAGTATACTCTGTTGATGTGAGAGCCAGGGGCTGAATGAACACAACTGTTTTGATACAGGCACAGATTCAGTTTTGGCAGAAAGAATGACTGTGTTTACTGAATGGCTGCCTGAGTACTCTAATGAGGCAATATTACTACACCAAATGATGAAAAATTCATGTTACAAGTCGGAATTGGTGCAGACAGCTCTCAGGAATTTCATTTGCTGTTTGATATTCTTAGTTGCCAGCTCAGCAGGCACTATTGTATGATTGGAAGAGAAAAAAAACACACTTAGGGCTGAAAGCCCAAGCTATTATTGTGAATAGCCTGTAGACACAGCAACACGAGTGGGAAATGTGCTCTGTGTGTGTGTGTGTGTGTGTGTGTGTGTGTGTGTGCAGGGCTGTGTGGAATGCAGGATGGCTCAGGTGAGAGAATGCACTATGAATACTAAGTCATCACCCCAGCGAGCTATCTCATTGGCATTGAAGAGCTCTGATAAGTGCATTTATGTGGGAAAAAACTTGATGTAATTTTTGCAGGTTACATTACAGATGATATCATAGAAAGTAAATACGTAAGTGACCGAGAACTTCTAAAGCTTGTCTCTGTCAAGCATTGAACAAAGCACTATTCCTGACTGCTCATCAGAAATAGCCTGTCACTAACCCGGGGCGCCACAGGAGCATTTAGATTATACACTCTCCTGCAGCGCCCAGTGATTGTGCTGCTAATACTGGGATTGGGCTGATTTGTGAAGCCTTATGCAAAAGTGTTTGGCCCTAAGGCTAGAGTAGAGCACTCATTATGCCATATATACTGTATTCAGATATATCTTGTATTTCTCATTGCTGGATTTATTTTTCTGTTTCTATACACAGGTGTTTCTGATCCTTTCTTTTAACAGTGGCTGCAATATTTTGTGAGACATCTTTGATAGCTTCTGTGTGTCATCCACCTTGACATATTTTCCTGAAAACCATTTAGTTGCTCTATTCCCCATTCCCATGTAAGCCCCAAACCTCAACATCCCCTCTCTGCTCTATATGTCTGAATGAGGCTCCAGCAGCGGACCCTCGGGGTGATGGTGATAGAATGCATTTGGGGGGCCAGCAGCTTTCTCTCTTCCAAAGCACATTCAAAATGATCCCAATGGGGAATCGCTGGCTGCCGTTTACCACCATGAGAGCATCGTGAGTGCCATGGTTACACCACTACTCTCCTTAAAACCCTTGGCAAAAAAGGTCTGCACAATCACTCCCAGTTAAAATTTTGGATAAAGGCAAATCACTGAGGAAAAAGAAATTGGCTGAAAGTGTCCTGGACTGGCACACATCCAGGCAACGCGGAAGGAAGTCTGTTTTTTAATTCCTGTTTTATGTTCCTTGACTTGAAATTAAATTTATGAGCATGACAGAATAGAGGATGCCTTTATAGTTCCAGAAACACATAGGGAACAACTAAATCCAACTGGAACCACCCCCAAAAAATCAACAATGCAAAAGGCACAAAATATGAAAAACACAGGCACACAAACCCAACACTATTAAACATTTTCTCTCCCTGGGGAAGTGCAGAGAGATTAAGCCCGGGGTAATTTATAGTGAGACTAAATGCTCTATCCACAATTTATTAATTTCCGCTGCTATTTTTTGTGTATCGCCGAGTGACCCTGCCTGTTAAATATTCATAAGCCATTCAAAATAAAAGATGCACATTTTGTACATTTGACCCACAACTACGTACAGCCCGCTTTTATAATCTGCTCAATCCCGTATACTGTCCCACTCAGAGGTGAAGCGGGCCACCATTTTGTAAACAGAAAAACACCATTAGTTTCCCACATGTTCACTGTTGATTAGAATTGGATGAAGAGACTGCAATCTCCTCATTTGGCACATCGAGAGGCACATAAATATCTTCATAACATTCTGCTGTTGTTCAAAAAAACACCACACAGTCTTTCTCCCCAGATTCAGAAAATTGCTTTCCATTATAGCATTTAGATAAGATTGCTGAAGAGGAATACAAAACGAAACTTAGAGAAGCTGTAAAAACTATAATTATGATGTAAGTTTGAGGAGAAAGATCTGCAGTGTATGTATCTTTTTATAACAAGTAATGGTGGAAAACAAGTACAGAAAAAAGCTGGAGGTGAAGCTTTATACTATGAGGCAACAGTCTCTTTTTATCCAATAATGAGCACTAACATTACTAAAGCAAAAGTGACTTAGAAGAAGGTGCACTATTTCTTTTTGTTAGTTACTCAATGCTGTTTTTATTGAGCTGTTCAATAAGCCGCTCACATGTCTTCGGATTGGACAATCTGGCTCAGTGTGGGTCCCCTCCATCTTGAGAAATTATGCATTGGCTGCGATGCTCCCTGCTGAATCCCTGCTGGGCCTGAGCACTGTTCTGGGATGCAACCCAAGTCTAATCATCCGATACAAGTTTGAAAGCTCCGCAAAGATTTTTCACCACCAGGAGGGCCGGGCCACCATAAGGAAGTGGTCAAGTAAAAATGCCCTCTGTATAGATACAGTAGGCAACTGTGGGAATGCCCACAAAAATGTCGACAATGCAGATCCAAAGTTTTACATTGTAAAGACAGACAATCACACAAAAAGTCATTTACTGGGGATTTTTTAAAAGTTAAATACAGAATACACAATTACACAATTAAAGTTGTAATGGCTCTAGTATAGTGATATAGGTTAATAAGGAAGAGGAAGAGTGCATTTGACCTATTCTTCAATGCCACTGTATCCCTTGAGGACCCTTTTCCAGAATCTTCAGGACTTCCTAACTGGAAGATGCATTTTTTATGTTGATGGGATGAATTGGAGTACCCAGTAAAACCCCACCAAGACCCCGGGAGAAACATGCAAACTCCACACAGAAAGGCATCGCCTGGTCCAGGATTGTTGACCTTATAGTAAATTAATAATTGTCTGTCAGTGCATGTCTCTGTGTCAGCCCTGAAAATAACTGACCAATTAATTGAAGACCATGGGCCTAATGCCCATAGTTGCTGGGTTTAACTCCAGTCACCACCTCCAAGCTGAACATTTCTTACTTATTGAATAGAAACAGAAACAATAGGAGCACTTTGATTATCTATGTCAAACAAGTCTTTCTATTCGATTTGATATTTGACGTGATCATTAGGCCCTCAGTCTACATCTGCATCAGGAACACTCCCAGAAGTCATTGTGTGTGAATGCATTTTTGTCAAAATGAGGAAGCTTGCTGTGGTCAGGCCCAAATGTCCTGTGTATCGAGCAGGGCAGGTAATGAAAAGCACAGATGAGTGATCTCGCCACAGGGCACTATCCTCTTCATTAGGGCTTCTCTTTGGAATGTATTTGTTCAGCCACTCACAATTAATTTTACTTCACCTACTTTCCATTTTTGGTTCAGGCCATGACTTACACATCATGTCCCAATGCAAACAATGTAAATACAAATGTAAGTGACAGCACATGTAGGCTTCGTTTATTCATCCCCTCCAGGCATCCTACTCATGCTCATTATGGCCTCTGCCGTGAATGCCTTCAGAGAAGCAGAGGTGTACAGAAGCGAGACGTTGTGAATACCTTGTTGTTGCCATCCTAATGCTTCCTCGACACCAGATTAGTGACCTTGAAAATTCTCGTAAACATGGGTCAAAGGTTTTACGTCCGTAGCTTTTTTTTTTTTTTTTTATAAAAACACGCTCTTTTTTATAGATGAAGATTATGTTACCTGATTTACTCCTTATCCCTGATTTCTTTGTAAGTCGACTTTACTTGGATAACCCTGCTTAATTAGAAGCACTGGACCAGATAATAGGTCATGTTTATCTTTCATGTTCATCATAAAAACACGGACATAAAGCGCTGATATGAGCACAACAGATTTGTATGGCTTTGTCTGCATCTGGTCCACACAAGAACTGTTTGGAAAGCGTACTCCTGAGATTAATTGTAGCAGCCGTCCACAAGGCTTTACTTTTGATGGTGTAAAATAATCATCTTTGCTATTTGCTGTGGTTAGTGCTGTGGCCTGACTATGGCTGAACTAAGCAGAAACTAAATGTTGTTTGTTTTTTTGTTTTTTTGTTTTTTTATAAAGCTCATAAGCCCTGAAGCTGAATTATGTTGTTTGGTTCTGTTGGACTTACAAGCTGCTGCGGTGTGCACCTCTTTCTATGTGTAATTACAGCAGTCATCAGGGCAACTCGTAATGTGAGATAAGAAAGAAAATGGTGTAAAGCTATAAAACATAAAGAACTTCTTTAAATGCAGTAAAAGTTGGGGTGACCTTTATGGATGCAAATCACCATATTAATTCTGTGCCCAATCTGAGCTATAATAAAAACAACTGTACATCCACTGCTGCGTTTAACATATATTACATTAACATTTGTAAATAAATATGTATAGATAATGCATTTATATTGTCACTATTCATTTTTGTGACTTATCAAACTCCCCGAGAAAAGAGAGTTAAACCTAAAGAATGTAGGTTACAAGTAAGTAAAGCTTTCATTGGAAAAGAACTAAAAATAAAATTGTACACTGGAACGGAAAATAACATGAACAACACAAACAAATTCTAAATTGGACATCTTTGTTGTGAATTTGGATCATCCACAACGTAATTCTTCTCCAGCCCTGCAAATGGGTGCAACTTGCTCTAAGGCCAAGAACACCATTGTCTTTGGACGAGACAATAAAAGACAAAAAAGAGCTTGTATACCCTACCAACATGAGTCAACCCACTGCCTTCCATGTGCGCTAATCCACTATACTCATAAGCTGCGGATGTAATTGAAACAGTGCTGACAGCAGTGTTAAAGATAAAACACAGGCTCCAGTGAAGGTGGTAGAAATGGCACCAGATTTCCTATACTTTTTTTTTACCTTTCTTTGTCTCTCGTATTGCTAAATTCATGGTCAAGACTAATGACTCAATATGAAGTTAAACAAAAAACTTTGTGACAGCCAGCGCCTCTTTTCCACACTTCCATCTTCTATCCGCCTGGGTCCTTTCTGCACTTTGTCGTGGCAACCCTGCAGGCATACTGACTCTTCTCCTGAGCTCAAAGACATTGCAGCACCTTGAATGGGCCCCTCATGGGAAAGACACACGCAAAAGGAGAGCCCAAGAGCAAAAAAGAATAGAAGTGGCACCACAGAAGTGAAAGATGGGATAGATGAGGAAGAAATTAGTTTTTATGTTTGCAGCCTGTCCTTTTGAAGTACACACCAAAACAACCTGGGCCCCACAGCAGTCCATCCCAGTGGCTGACATGACAGTCGGTTTGGCAGTTGCTCGTGCACGCCTGGGGACACTTCTCCGCCCGTGTTCCCGCCCTGTCCTCCCTAAATCTCCACGGCAACCCATGCGTCCCTCTACCCAGCCCGCCTCCCCATCTCACACGCCAAGGCACATTTGGCACCTCAGGACCAAGCCTTCCATTTCAGCCAGCCCGTCTCTCTGTGATGCCAATGGTTTTGGAAACAGCAATGCGAATCTGGCACAGCACGTACAACAGAAAACACTACCCACTCATACTGAACTTTCTAAATAAAAACGATAGGCGGGGAGAATCCTCTTTGTGGAGATATCTCCCCTGGGCTGGCCCAGAAATCAGAGCAACAGTGAACATATAAAATCAGGCTAGCCAAATTTATTTTCCACAACAATAAGTCCCGTGCCAAGTAAAAAAATAATTACAACAAAAGGAAAGAATACTAATTAGGAAATGGGTAATCATTCAATTCAACCATACATGGCCAGAGTGATCATCGCTGTTATTGTGTTTTTATTGTCTTTCATCTCTGTTAAGAGGCGATGAAAATCAATGGCAAGCTTTCCCTGCGGCTTGGCACTCACTGCACCCAAGTGAAATGGATGAAGACGGCTCTCGGTTATAGCTTCTTTTACACACAAACACACGCTGGCAACTGTACCCACACAAACTAGTCTCACCAGCGGCTGCTGCTGCTGAGGAAGATCACTATCAGGGCGAGGCAGAGTTTTAATTGATCTTGGTCACAGTTTAATGTGAGGCAGGATTAGCTGTTATCGGTAGAAGGGAGAGAGGGGCGAGTGAAGGGTTGGGGAGGAGATATCACAGTCCCTGACGCTAAAACCCAACGCCCTTCATGACAGGAATTCTGTGATCTGACCCACAAAGATGTGAGCGCGCCGCCGAAGCTGCTGGGAAAGTGGAAAGCTGGGCAGCAGCGATGGGCCACATCAAGCTGAACTTAATCCCAATTTCCCTGTGACGTTTCGGGCCAAATCTTTGGCTATTTCAGGCTTTATGTGGAAAGACTGATACAGCCACTGCCAGAAGTTTGGCCTGTGCTATTTAAATCAGGACTTCTTATTAATGTGGCATGACATGAAAGTGATGTTTGTTTGAGTATTGGCAGGTAAATCATCACACAGATGAAGGAAATGTGTATGGTGGTGTAACTGAACAGTTTATGCAGTAGTCATTTTCACTATGTTCACTTGCAGAGCATATTTGAACTATGCTCATGCGCTCGCTCTCTCAGGTTCTCTCCCTGGTTGTTAAAACTCCAGAAGGATCATTTCGACAGCCAACTCTTCAGATAGGCTGTAGCTTACAATAGCGTTTAGCTCACCGGCCTGTTCATGGTTCAATTATAAACTTTCACATTCAAAACATAGCCTTGTGTTCTGTATCAACATGAAGAAAAAAATGTATGGCTATTTTACTGAGAGAGTTGCTGTACCAAAGAAACACATGGTAAAACCCAAAAGACAAGATGCTATAATGCTAAATCTGCTTTAACTTAACCATCCAATGACTGTGCACATGGCTTTGCTGTGATTTAGTGTTGCATTGAGAAGGCAGGCTGGCAGCTTCAAAAGGTGTAGACCAGCAAAACAAATCATCCAAGCCATGAATCTGTTGCTTCTCCTGCCGCTCCTTTTCTCCACTTGGACAGTTTTCTCATTCAGCACTCTCCACTGACAGTAGACTATAGTTCAAGAGCCTCTTAACAGTCTACCTCACCCCAGCCCACCCTCAGCCAACTGCTTTTCTCTAAGTTCCCAAGACAACACTTAACCCAAAGGATGGATGAAAAATCGGAGGCAGCAGATTGTTCAATTTCCCCGCCGAGAATCTCCTAAATGAGACGGGATTTGATTTGAGAGTGTTGTGTTGCATTAGATGCATTTGTAACTTTGTTGTGCAAATGGTCAATATAGTATATAGTAATAGCATCCGTTGCAAGGAAGGCAGTCAAACAAACAACACAGCGTCAGCAATCAACTTCTTTTCTTCCACTGATTCATGGCCTGCTGACAATTGACACAGTATTGATTCTCATAGTGTATAAACTAATTAAATTAGGAGTGTTTTATGACCTCCAGAATGGAGCATTATACAGTAGAGGAACACATAGACCTTTATGAGCAGCAAACACCTCCGTGGCCCGACTCATTCAGGGCCATAAAAACATATTTATGAGCGCATCAGTCCATTGAGCCACAGCAATGTTTGCCATTTTCTCTGCGCTCTGTGATTCCATCCAAGCATCAAGATTGATTCTGAGAGCTCCTGCTGTGTCACCCACCATAAGGAATATGTATAATTCCTCAGCCTGTTTCCCCCTTTTTATAAAGATACACTCATTCTATTACCAGTCTTTAAAGATAAAAATAGGGAAACAACTTATAGAAATTTGGTTTATAACATTTCAAGTTCTGGAGATAGTCATTTCCTCAGAGCAGAGATTGGTCAATTGACTCAATGTTTGGCAACCACTGATTAGATTTTTGAACATTAGCTTGCTATACATAAAAACATCAACATTGGCCAGACTGACATCACAAGTTACAGATTCCATAAATCTGGGTTATATGTCTTTCAAACTTTCAGAGCTTCAATGTCAGGGCTAGAATGTTGGTGCTCTTTTAAAAGAGTACATGCCATCTAATTCTCTGATACTTTTAGGTAATTTAGTATATTCCTGGGATGATCCGTTTTTTGTAAAAAAGTTTGTATTAGCACAGTTAACAATTCATTTAATGTCACAAGCAAATTGGGTAGAATAGGTACAGTATGTATCTGATGTGAATGATTCAGGTTGGCCTGTTTTATATTTATATTTTCTTTATAAATATTAGTAATGAATGGATATAGTGTTGTTTCCCTTTCTGGGGCATATTTATTTATAATTTGTAGAAATGTTAGAAAGGCATGTGGACAGGGCTAAGAACATGGTTGGCCTGTCTGTAGTTGACTGAGAGGAAGTAGGATTATTTTCTCTGATGAGTTCATACAATGCCTAGAGCAGAGTGAACACAAGTTCCATGTTGTTCTCTTCAGGCAGAGACAGTAACAGACTGTCACATGGTAGGACCCTGCCAGCTGTACAATCACCAACACCACTTCTGTCTGGCAATTGTCAGCCTGTTATTTCTTATGGTCAGACTGGGCCAGATGCTGGTAGAAAAGGAAAGGCAGTCACCATCATATCCTGCTTTGTACCTGAGTCTATGGGGACGAAACCATGTTCTCTCTCCTTTAGAAATGGTCTAGGAACAATTTTTTGCTTATGATGAAAAATGTTAAACGTGTGTTTTTATTGAACTATGCCAAGCCATGAAATGTATAATTCTGTCAAGCACCTTCCCAGATACTGAGGCTCGCTGGGCTGGGCAGGACTACAGTCATTACATCCACGCTCTCGCACAAGCAGATGGCAAAACAGATGATCCTCGCTCATCTCACTTATGACCATCCATATTTATTTCATGGTTGCTGGCCCACAGACTCCCCATGCCCATCACTTCTCCATGAGCGCCTTGGCAGGGAGCGGGCTGCCACGCACAAAAGTGTTTGGAAAACAAAACAGGCATGAAAAAGGAAGCTTGTGAGAAGGAAAACAAGCAGAAATGAGCACAAGGAAAACCTGTGAAACCCAAAAATGAAAACAATAGTGCTAGCCGACGTTGGCCCATCAACGCTGTTAAATAACTTCTCATTGATCAAAGACAGCAGCAAATCCATGTGTTGTTGTGCGCTGCTGTTCATGACTATAGCTGTGGTCGATGCTGCTTGACGTGATTTATACGGCTTCGTGGAGTGCCAATAAATGAATGGTCTGATTGGCCTAGTGCAGATCTTCACTCACTGCCTTTGATCTGTGTTACTTACTGTGGAAATGAGCAGCTTCGGCTAAGACAAATCAGAGAAAGCCCATACATTATAGTCCTATCCCCTGGAGCCAGGCCAAGGCTAAAAAGCCCAAATTGGTCCACAGCAATGCTGTTTAATGGAACTGGTATGACTAAAGGCCAATTTGAAATCCACTTGACCAGTTCGATACCAACTGTGTAACGTCAATACCATACTTTTTTTTTGCTGAAACAGGGAATTGGCTTCTTTTACCTGGAATTGTAATTATCTTTATCCTCAGTTCTGTGTGTTATAGGGATATGTGCATTAATGGGTGGATTCATTCTGCCACCATCATTATATCTTACATTGGCCTTGTGCTCACCCTCTGCTCTGCTTGCTCTTTTATTGTGGTTGTCTCAACTCATACTTCTTGGCCATACTACATCTGGCAGTGGTCTTGGATGAAGACTGATATTTAGGTTAATCATTGGAAGTGACATCGAGGTGTCCCCCTGGGCCAGGAGCTGAGTGAGCAACTCAATTAAGACCAAACAGGGGAGACGGAGCATCGATGCCGACTTGATGTCCATGTGCATCTCTGTGTGCTCCGGGGAGAGAGAGGGGTCTGGACTGACCACTCTTTACTTCCTCAGGCAGCCCATTCAGCACTGGCACTGCCATGGGCCTGTGTGAGCTGTGCTCCAGTTCCTCCACTGCTCATGATTCACCAGAACTGAGGGGCTTGAGCAAGACATGTGACACATACAGATGAGTGGACGGCAGCTTTGTTCCATTATCGCTTAGCCAGGGATTCAGGGAGTTGGAGGTGGGAGCAGGAGCGGGAATCATAAACATCAACCAAACCACCATTTCCCTCTCTGCTTTCCCTTGAGCCAGACTCAAAGAGGGGGCCATGGTGGGGTTAGTGATAAGGGCAGATTGTGTCTATCCTGTTAGCAGGGGTACAGAAAAAGCCAAGAGGCTCAGAATAGATAGCTAGCTCTATCAAGGCTAAGGAAGGGCCCTTGAGTCTAAGTGCCATCATTTCCAATAGCAACAAGCAGATAAAAACAGCTGGTGCCTGTGGCAGAACTCCGCTACTGATTTATTTAACTCAAGGACACAAGACAGGATAGCTCACTATAACTGCTTTTGTAAAGCAGACTGAAAATGGTAATTATTAGTAGTCATTTAGTAACTATTCAACCACGTGGAACTGAAAAATCTCTCCGTTGACCTTTGGATAGTCAGACACAAGGGCTGTCAGCTGTGAATGGTAGTTTGTCTTTTGTTTTGTGGTCTACTATATTTCAGATTTTAGTCCTCACAAACCCATAGTTTCTTGAAAGCCTCCCGTAAGACGTAGGCTGCTACATGTGTTTTAACTGAATGATGTATACTAACCTAATACTTTTAAGGAGAATGGACTGGCACACACTTTTTTTTGTATTCTCTGAGAAGGTTTTTTTGGATGGTGCTGAAGAAGGAAAAAGAGGAGAGAAAAACTATTCTTTTTGTTAAAATAATGAAAAAAAAAAATAAAAGCCAAGAACCTTAAATGTTAAATGGCGCTACAGCTTGCCCTGTCCATGGACTGACGTTCATTACTGCACTGTTATTTAATAACATTGTAAGCAAGGTCTGGAGTATGCTTTTAGAATTGGTCCTATATTGATGCAGGCACACCAGTATTGTTTGATGCATCCATATGAGGGTTAGAGCTTAGAAATATGCTGTGATGCAGATGTTCTCAAGCAGGCTGAAGAACCACCATCAATCACGCCAGCTCACTCTGACAGACAGTTGTTGTGTTCTAGTCACTCTTCACTAGCTGCTGACTACTAAATAAGATCAGAGCAGAGGAGCATAATGCGCAGTCGCACGTTACACTAAGGTTTTTGGGTATTGTTGCTGTGATGATTGCCAAGGGCAGGTTATGGTGCCCTGACCCGTAGTCTCTCCAAAAGGATAATGAGCCTCATGGCTCCCCAAATGAATGGCGTGGGCTGCCAAGGTTCAGCCTGTTTCCTCATAATGAGCTTCTACCCCTTCAACAAAAAGCCACAAGGCTTTTTAGCCTTAAAAATGTTAGCACTTCCCATAATTCTTAGAACCCTCAACATGGACAAAGAAGCCACATTCATAATGTAAGTGCCATAGGAATGCACATCAGAGCATGAGATGGTGATAATAAACAACACCCGCTGACATTTTGAGGTCAGCTTCACTTCACTCTTTATTTCTGACTACTCAGCATTCCTGATTAGTTGCAGTGGCTCTGAGGGGAAAAGTGTCACTGTTGGTCTGAGGAGCTAATTAAGAATGACATAAAAGCAACAAACAAAGCAACATATCAGTTCTATTATATCTGTGGTGAAGGCAGGCAGCAGTACAAACATGCCAGCCAGTCAGATCCACCCAGACCCTGAGGCCACTCTGCTCAGGAGACACGCAGCTGACAGGGCCGTGATTTTGGCCATCAAACTCATGTCATCCTCCCTGAGTGGGCCGGCAACAGAGGTGGCCCAGGGAGACAGTTGTAGCAGTATTGTGTGATGAGCAGAGGTCCGTATGTGTGTGATGGTGAGGTGGATGTGTGTGTCAGGGCTGGGGGAGCTGATAAGAAGAGGACAGTTGCTCACAGCACAGGAACATTTCAAGTGTAAGCCTGTCAAGTAAGGACTACTGTGACAACCTCATACTCAACTCCTGGTGAGCTACTGTTTCCTCCACCGCACCTGCAGATTACAATGATTGTCCCCCTGCACAAACTACATAAAGCCAAAACAGACACAGGCTATGGCAAAAATCCACAAAACTACAATTTCCGGTGCATAGAGAATCAGACTCTCATCTAATCTGGAAATTATACAAAGAAAAATCCTGACAGAAGGTTAAAGGAAGAATGGTCTGAAAGAAACATGAAAGTTAATATTTTTCATTGTTCCAAATTTGGTCAAATCCAAATCCATCTAGATAATTGTTCTATTAAACAAGACTCAAACATGCTTTGAACCAGCTTCTATACAACAGTGATGAGAAGGTGGACTACTCCGTGGCAATTAGATTAGCTTCATCAATGATTAAATGCTACATCACTATCACCGGGAATGATGTGGGGCTGAATGGGGATTCTGAGACCGAACAGGTGCGGACTCTGGTTTGTGGGGTTGACAGTTGGTGCTGCGGAGCTATTGGTCCCCGTTGAGCGCTAGGGTATTGACGTGGATCTAAACCTTGGCCCCGCACAGGCTCACACTGCTCTGTAATGATAGCTCTCAGCACGACCGTGATTTCATTGAGACTTTGATGTGAGCGTTAATGGCTGCTGACAGATGAGATGACACCAGCTCATCACACAGCTCCTTATTGTGCTTCTTCTCAGCCTTGCCAGCGCTGGGCTTTAGAAAAGAATTGATTTAATCTGACCTTTAGTCGTCTTGTGTTAAATCCATATTAACCCATATGGGATTAATGAAAGAGAAGGACCTATTTGTCATAGTGATCTTAGCAAAGAAGATTCAAGTGGCTCAACCCTTACTTAGATTTTCAATGATAATCAGAATAAAATGACTCACACAGATTTGTAAGACAGTATTTCTATATACAAGGCTAAGGCCCGTCTTCCCTCCCTGTTGCATGTTAGTGTGATTGTGGTGGCATTTTGGTGGTGGTTGAAGAGGCAGTTGGTTACCCCAGGGCAAAGTGTGTCTATCAATAAGCTCACAATCATGTATGCATGACTGTTGAGTGAATGACTAATGGGCTTACTATATTGGTAAAGTGCTTTGGGTGGAGAAGCTTTATATAAACCCACTCCATTGTTGTTGTTAAATATGCTTGGCACACAAATGGACATAACAATTAAAACATCATTTTGGTGTGTCAATTTCTGGGACTTAGTAATACCACCTTAGACAGTTCTGTTAACAACTGAATAATCATTGTAGATCTTAAAAATGAATGTCCATGGAATTGCATCTGGTGTGATACATTGTGTTGTTCCACTCCTTCAGCGGGCTTGCTGTAGGATGTAACAGTTAGTGTCCCTGGTCAGATTTGCACAATGCCATGTTTGTTTAAAACGTGCAAACAGATGTTGAGGAACACTCAGCCTCTGTCATGTTGTATTATGTTCTGTGTCAGCCACAGAAGGAAATGCAGCTCATCTTTTCACTCGTGCGTCCCAGTGAACACAAACACATGCAGTGTCACACACACACACACAGTCAATCACAAGCATGTTTGTTTATATCTCCACAGCCATACTTGAGCTGTAGCCCGGGCCAGCCAACTATAATATTTGCCATGTGGCAGTCACAACAGGTTCGACTGTGTGTTTAGCCCACTCTCACACATGGGTCTAACAGGTTTCAGCTGCAGTAAGGCCATGTCAAGCCAAGAATACACTAATCAGTCATATTTCACTTAAAGCACGCTCGGACCAAGCTACAACCAACCACGGCTCTCTTTTTCCGGCTGCACTTCCCCTTCTCTTTACTTTCCCTGTCTCTGGAGCTCACAGTGCGGGAAACGCTTAATGAATCAGACAAGCTGTTCACATGGGCAATAATGAGCAGGTTTTGGTTGAGGGGAACCACAATTTCTATTTTCCACAAAGGTACTTGAGCTAGTGTTACAACAATAATGAATGGGACCACAGGGATGCATGTTAAATATACTGTTATTAAAAGGCGCACTGAACAAATGCATGTAACATAAAACATACTGAAAGTGAACCGCTCAACCTCACTTTAGGAATTACTTTACTAAGCTAAATCAGATTATACAGTGTAAACACAAGAGTCACAATTGAGCACTTTGGGGCACTTTGATGCAGAAAAATCACCATATCCCCCACCCGTCTAAAGAGGGCCCTTAGGACAACATTTAAAAAGATAGAAATCGGCTTTACCGCAACTTAGAATCTACCTTGGCTTTCAAGTGATCGTCTATCAGCCAGGCTAATCTTTTCCTCTCTCAAAAGGGGGCTCTTTTTAATTCAATTCTTTCAATCATTTGAGCACAACCAGTTTTAATACAACACGTGTTATGTGGAACAGTCGTACCTCAGAGCGATATGCGATACAGCGTTTCAGCTTGGCAAATTTGATCCAGAAGGTGTGAGTCACTTGGGAGGAAAGTCTATCCAAACCATGAAATAATAACACTAATATTTGCATAAGGTTGAAAATCCCTGGCTTTAATTTTTCATAATGGATTAGGAAGTCTGTTGCCTGGCACTTGAAAACAATGTGTGGTTTCCTTTTTGGACAGACCCCAGTGCAATTTAATACAAAAAATTCAGTCATGAGGCAGGTAGTTGGAGCGTGGACATGGTTTTGAACAGTAGGGCACACTGATGACCGGACATCCTTTTTTCTCCCACCAACGACACAGTGGCTATGGCATTAGAAAAGGAACTGCCAAAGAAAGTACACAGGATGTAAGAAGTTGGTTTGAGACACGTTTGAAAAATGCAATCAGGAAATCCTGGAAAGGAGGCGACTGCAGGGAGCGAGTGGCCAGCTAATAATAGCGCTGATAAGGGAGCGGCATAACCCAAACAATACAGGTTAACTGCTTTAAAGCTGGTCTCACAGGAAACTGACTTCACAATTTGCATTTGACTCCAGCAGCCCCAAAGCACTATGCTCAAACACGGAATTATTGTGCGCATTATTACATTTTCCATATTTCTAACTAACAGCTAATCCGCTTATCACTCATTTTAAACCATTTATAATGCCGCATGTTTTGAGGCAAGATATACGTTTTCTGCAGTATAATTGACAAACCCCCCACCACAATCTTCACTACACCCTTATACTGTCTGTAGACTAAAAGAAAACAAAAGAGAACCAAGTCATCCTTAAACACAATCTGTCTCCTCCCCACATGTCCCTATGTAACAGATGCTTATCCCGAGCCTATCTAAAAGGACTGAACTTGAAGCAATGGAGCAGGAGGAAGCCTTTCTCGAGATGTGTGCGAGCAAATCAAGGCTAATGGTTTTTTATGGCTTAAACACACAAATATACCTATCATTACATTGCAGTGGTTAGGTGTGTAAAGCATTTATAGTATATGATTTCTTTTATTTTGGGTGGTTGAATTCCCATACAATCCACAACTGGAATCCAATATTTATGGCAAGTCTTCCAACACATTGATTTCCCAGCGCTGTCTATCTTTGTTGAAAATGGAGGCTGAGGAGCTCATTTAGAGCCGGAAAAGGATCTATTGACCTCAGAAACAGCAGACGTACACTACTAGATCTTTAGCTCCCTTTCTTGGCTGCTCTTTAGTGCTTCACACAAGGGACCGTTGTGTCTGTCTCTCCATTGGCTGGCAGCTGTGGGCTGAGCAAGCAGCATCCACACAGCCAAAAAAGTGTGGGCACCCATTTCTTTTTTTTTCTATTTTCTATTGTAATCTCCAAAATTGTGAACACGCAGCACTGTCTCCGAAGAGGGTTTTGTAAAGTCAGGCATAGTTTTACATTGGCCTGGTGGCAGTCAATTACTAACAACGACATGTCCAGTATTAAGGGCAATATTCAGGATTTTGTTCGAAGATATTTTTGGTAAACTGCTGGCTAACTTTTTGGTTGTTTGGTCTATCTCAGGTTGTCGATGTTTAAAAGAGAAAACTTGACTACGTCTTTTTTTGAGTTTTATATTTTGGGAGCCACTGTTACCATGTAAGGAAGTCGATAAGTTAGTGTAAGCAGGGCTGTACGGTGCGCTCTCCTACATGTATCCTCTGTTCATGTTTCTTGCATAAATTCATCTTTAATTGCATTGTTTGACCGTAATCTTACAAAAAGATTTGTTCAATTAGATTTGAGTTTTGACCTGCTGAATCAGTGTGAGTCTTAAGTATCTTCACCAACATACAGTTTTAAGAGACTAAAACCGTTGATATATTCTATAAATCAGAGGAATAATCTTTAGTAGTCTGATGGATTCAGTTTGCATTAAAAAATAGTGGTGAACCAAGAGCTTTCTGCAAATATGAGTAGTTCAATAGTTCGATGATAATCACAGGAAACATATTTATGCCAGAGAAATGTGGTATTGATTCAAATCATGGGTATTCACTTACAGGCTTTTTAGGCTTAAGTAGGGGATATATATGTGCTGTGGTATATTTTGTTTGTATCAGGGCTCTATTCATGTCAGACCATGAAGGTATGTCAAATAAGTGTGCCAAAGCCATTCCAGATGTTCCATTTTAAATCATGTCATCTCCACTTAGACTGACTGTCTGTGAAGTGCATTTGGAGTAAATGCCCCTTAAACAAGGTAGTTTTACAGAGCATTTGGTGGGATCAGCACTCTGCTGGATCCATCCCCATCCTCCCACACTGCCGGCTTCCCCTGACCTCTCACAAACTCAATGTGACGGGCTCCTTTTAAGCTTTAAGACAATTTGACAAATAAGTGACCGCTCACATTTTTAATTTAGAGCAGGATGAAAAATTAACTAACGCGAGACCTTGATTTTTAAACAAGTCTTTCCCTTTTCATTGCTTAGCCCTCCCATTTGCCCATAACATATCCTTATTTTATGCTTTGCTTTAAGTGTGTCAGTGGCACTGAGCTAACCCGTGCACAAACAATGTGAAAACACAATATTCTTCATGGTTGTAGGACGCTTCACTGACGCTGTCCCTTTTCTCTCATTTGGGACTTCTTCAATTATATTTCTCTGTCATCCCCCACTCAGCATAATAACTCCTGAAAGTTAGATAACTATTAATAGAGTTCGCACAGTGCTGAAGTCATATGGATTGGCCCGCAGCACTGTGACTAAGTAGAACTGATGTCTCCTGTGACAAGCGGCTGTGTTGCTGTCATGCAGGACGTGCAGACACTCTGCATACATTATCCAGAGCTGCATTCCCACTCTCTGTCCCCAGTCTTTTGGATGGCACCACAGCCGTCCAAAAGAGCATCTCAAATGAGAAGATCTGTCAGGGTTTGTTTGCTGCAGCTGTGATTGGATGCTATTGTTCTGTGGATGAGGAAATGGGCTGGGTTTTCAACAGCCGAGAGCTGGTGGACAACACTGGCCTTGTGGTGCCCTAGCACTTTTGAACTAATGGAGTACTCAAACTGTTTTTACTTTCTCAGTATATACCCAGAAACAACATCCTCCTCTGATTCTGATACAGTCTTGCACTTGTGTTACACAGGCCAAATGACTAACTCTTTCTCAGAGCTCTCTATTTTTCCCTGCAGCCAGATGTTCCACATTCATTTTTCCCAGACGCAGCTGTATATGTAAATAACCAATAACTTCTCCAACTGGATGGGTGGATCATGGCATAGTGTGTGTCTAAGGAACCGTTATTTCTTGTGCTTCATGGGCACAGACTAGTATTTCACACTGATAGTTAGGACCACAGAAATAACCATACAGTATATACAGTATAGAATCATCAGCAGCACAAGGATGATATCTTAGCTGAAAGCACTTAACTTCCTGCTCCATGTCAAGGTGGATTTGGAGCTGTTGCTTTTCCAGCAGAGGCTTTGCATGTCTATCACCCATCTACAGTACCCCCACAGCACCTCTCTTTACTCTGTTGCAACCATCAACTGCTTGAAGCCAGAGGAGACTGACAGCCGACCCGCTGAAGAGGTATGCAGACAAGTTGAGCAGAACAAAAACAAAAGTGAAGTCGGAGTCAGAGAGGGGAAGAGGACAGACCCTAATAATGGCCGGGCCGTGGCTTGACATGCTATGAAAAGTGACAGTGGACGAGTCATCCATTATTTATAGCTGAACTGAGCTGAGTTATTTATTTTCTCAAGCAGCATGAGCAGCAAGGGATCATGGCACAAAACAAGCAGCAAGTCGTGGCCTATTCATGTGATTGTCAGCATACAGCCAAGAGAGCCTAGTGCGGAGGGATGCCACCGCTGAGGTGGACACCGGAACAGTTGCACTAGTCTGGAGTTAAAGGAGCTAAGAACTGTTCAGGTTAAAGAGGGTCATGGAATTAAAACCCTGGGTTGTGTCATAGACTATACTCTTTTGTCAAAATTGGAGCGAACAGTTTAATTTTCTCTCTGCCTCTGTTTCAATGGCCTCGATGACCACTCAATCCGTATAATAGCGTTTATCTAAATGAAATCCCGTTTACCACAAATCTGTTGCCATTTTAACATAAGTTGCATTATAATTATAACTGTGACATTCTTATTGAGCGTGAAGCTTTAATATGTTGTCAGTTCAGTGTGTGGGAAGCATTCTCATCATTTAGTGTCAAAAATACATTATGGAAGGCATCATAGAAAACTACTGAAAATAGTGAACATTTGATTGAGCCAACAATCAGAAAAGACTTGTTGAGAAGTCACTATGGTTATTGCTTTGTATAGATGCATATGACAAAATGGACTTGGCTTTCAACATTTGCACACAGGTACATATCATAAAGATGCCTAACTATATTGATTTTGGTACTTCTACGATTCATGACAATTAAATAATTAACAAACTAGACCTGTGCTGTCGTCCCCGACAGCAAGGTGTATGTTGGCGAAACGGCCCCATACGTCAGTCTCATACGTCTGC